>VYXD01004382.1:546408-588410 GCA_013397195.1 Hylia prasina | reverse complement strand
GTTTTGGGTCATTCACAAACATCATGCTGGTCATTCCTCAGGTTCCAGTCAGAGCCTGTGAACAAATTACATTCCAGTTCTGGTGTTTATCAGCTATAAAAGCAGCTAATTGTTCTTTCTCCAAAAGTACTTGAAGGCAAAGGTGGCTGCTTTTTAAGTTGAAATAGTGCATTTAACTTCTTTTTGACAAAACTATGGTGAGAATGTATCATTCCACCAGCCCAAAGGGCTTAAGGACTACGGTCATTTAAACATCATGTAAACACCAGGTCACTCGGTTTTACTACCTGCAAAAGCATACATTTAGAGGATTTTATGCCCCTCCAGGAGTATTTTTTCTCCATTGTCAGGCTGTCTTAACCCACAGTTCTGAGGTAACAGCAGCTAACTCTGGACAGCTGGTGAACTGCTCGGGGGGGGAGCATTTTGAAATCACTATACAAATGAAATTACTTTTTTCCCCCCATCATAAAACTCTAGTGTATTCCTGTATTTATAAAACACTGGATGAACAGTGGAGGCAAGCAAAATCAACCTGGAATCTCTTTTCAGAGCAGGAGAAGGAGAGCGGAATAAAAAAAGATACTTACCTGTCACGGTGTGTCGTATGTGTCAGTGAATTGAAAGGCATCCTCATTTTTGTACTGTGAGAACAATAATTTCTGTGGTTCTTGGTCACCAGATTACTCAGTGTTTAAGTGGATTTCACATGATTCAACTCAAAGGATATTTTACTGCTTTTTTCTTGTATTTTTTTCAATGTCAAAAGCTTGCAAACATCGTTCCATGTATTTTTTTCCATTTTCTTACCTTTTATCCCATAGATTTCATTAGTAACTACAATTTTCATGATCACCAAGTGCTTTGAATATCAATGTGATTTGAGCTTTTAAGTCACTTAAATACTTTAAAATGAATAAATAAGAATACATCATAATAAAATATTTTAATTACAAGATTAAATAGTCTATCTAAAGATTCTATTTTGCATAAAGGGAGTGAAGCAGCCTTTCCTAAAACTGTCTTTTTGTGGATGTCAAAATTTGCTCTACCATGCTTAAGTCTACTCTTGGTAGCCCTGGTATTATACAGCTTCTCTAAATTTAAAAGCACTTCATGAAACCATGATGAGTTCCCAAATGGGACAGATTGTTACCATTGTTTGGCTGTGTCTTTTTTGGTTAATATTCTTTTTTTACTTGGTGTTTTTTTTTCCTTCAATTCCCTTCAACTTTTCAGACTGTCATAAAGATAAGCTGTGGATTTCAAGGTGGGGACTTGAGTAAATGAGAAGCGTGGAAAAATAGTATCAGGTACATCTCCAAATACATGTACTTCCAGCTGGTATGAAAATGGGGGTTGTGTGAGGTGTGTTGAGAGCTCCTCATTCTGCTAACGTGTCACTTTGCATTGTAGGAGTGTCCAAGAGGTTGCTTAATTTTAAAAATTAATTTTTTTTCCTCTGTAACAGCTACAGTTTGATGTTTGTTTTTTGATAAAATGTAAATGTTGTTGAGCCTTTCTGATATGAGTAGGGCAAGGGGCTTGGTTTTTCTAACTCTGGCTTGTATTTGAAGCTTTTCAGATTGTTTGTGAACCCCGTTTAGGGACAGAATATGGGGTCATTGTGTACCTGTGTTCCTGGGGCTGCTGGGCACTTTACTGACTCTAGAGCAGACATCTCTTTGCTATCAAACTGTGGGCTTGTGCCGCAATATTAATGTGCAGGGGGGGAAATAATTATGCATTAGCCTGTCCTTTGTTACCTTAGTGGAGAGAAGTGGCCTGAAACTAATGTTTGAGAACAAGTTGTGCTATCCTGATGTAAAATTAGCGCAAGCTACATCATTCTTTCTGTGAAAGAGGAACTTCTAAGTGTGCCTGGCTGTGGGCACACGCACACCCCTGTTAAGACTGTGTTGTTGAAGATGCAGATCCTCTTAGCGTTGGAACCCCTCAAAGGCTGAGTCAATAACACCTATCTGGGAGTAAATAAAGGAACATTGCAATTCAAAACTTGTTAGTGACTTAGACATAACCCATTCTATAATGATTTAAAGATCAGCAGTTTAAAGGGTATGAATTTCTGGATTTAATTTTTTTTACTATTATTTACTGTACCAAGCATGCTTGTACTTCAAAAGATTGGGCTTCCATTGCCAGCAGTATACAAGTGCATGTGCAATCCTGGCTCACGTCTTCTTAACTTTCTGTCATCAGTATATACCTTCCAAAACCCTTTTTTTTCTTTTCAACTGGAAAAGTTTTAACACTTGTGTCAACTCCATTATGGAACTTCTGAAGCAAACTCTGAATCCATTTATGGTAAACGCAAAAGAGATGAGATTTCATGTTAATATTTCATGCAAGTCTTCTAGAAAATGATGTCATATGAATGAGTTGTTTAAATGACTGTAATGTAAATTCCTAATGAAACATCACAGATAGAGAATTTGAGATGCCTTTAAAGTGTCACTTTTGCCTGAAGAAATTTTAGTTTCCAGAGTTAAAATTTGCGAAATAGAAAGGAATTGTTTGGGACTTCTTTACAGTGTTAATTACTTCCAGATGAAAGTTAAAATGTTGGTTTATTTTGAGGGTGGGAAAACTCTCTTCAGTCATTTGTTTCATTTTTGTCTTGAAGATGTGGAATACTTGATTGTTAAGCAACCCAATCACTAATAAGGTAGTGTGTTTAAAATGTCAAATCTGTGATCATACCAATACAGTGGTTTTTGTTAAGACTGGACTCTCTTGGGTACAGCAACCCACACTTCAGTGCAATGTTTATTGGTGTTCACAACAATGTTATCACAATAAAAACAGACTTAAAGTGAAATTTCTCTTTACTTTGTGGTTGGTAATTCCTTTGTCATACTGCTGAATGATTGAACATGGGGCTATTAAAATTGTGTTTATGTTTAACATAGAATTCAAGTTGGTCTTCTCAGGACTACAGTGCATTTGCTTTCTTTCATGCTTGATTTACGTTTTTCCAGAGTATTTATACAGCTGATAAAAAATTGCTGTCATCAAGCTTAACTTCTGTGCCAGTACCAATACTGGGTTACAACTATAATGAAAAGCAAACATGCACTTGGTAATACAAAATATCAGGTAACAGAGGCATGACTTGGGATGTACAAGCTGCGGTGAAGAAAATATTGTAACTGCAGTTTGAACTCTTGTAAATCTGCCCTAATTTGGAGTTTTATCCTATTTCCATCAAAGTTAACTTTTCCCTTTCAAGGCAAAGAGTATTGTCTTCCACAGCAGTTGTTAAATGGTTTTAACCAAATATTGTGAGGCTGTCTTTGAAAAGGGGCCTCAAGCTTTCAGTAGAAATTGATTTTTCTGATCTCTTGCTGCTCTTGGTAAATGCAGCCAACTAGCAGCCTACACAGAAAACCTGACTGTTCAATCACATTATGATGGATCTGCATGAAAAGGTCAGTGATGCTGTGCCTTTTGGTCCTGTGGTGTCATTGGTGTTAGTGCTGGTGTTTTGTCACCTCCTGTGGTCCTGCTAGGTTTCCCCCATGACTGCTGACATGCTGCACTCATACTTCATGCCACGGTCTGCTCACTGCCTGTCTTTCGCACCTGGCTCCCACTGCATCCTTGGTGCTTTAGTGAGTCACTCCACCAGTGCAAGCAACAGAAGAATGGTGTGTCCTATGTATGGCAAATCTTTGGATCTGTTGCAGTAACTTCTGAGCTGGCATTGTTTCTCCTGTGTCCATCTTACGCTAATGCACTCCTGCTAGGGTGATCTTGTTCTTGGTGGATGGGTTCTTCTGTCTTGGAGCAAGTGGCTTCAGTGTGTAAAGAACAGAATCACTGTGTCCAGGAACAGGCACTGTCTCTGTGCAGGCCACTGTGCCTGGAGTTACATCATGCAGTTGGTGCACTGAGGACCTGCAGCCCTGCACTGCTGTGGCAGGAGGTATGTGTATGCTCCCCCTTGTTGCCAGCTGAGCTCTCATACCAGTGGTGAGCTGAGCAGGGAGTCAGCTCAGCAGGGTTTTCTGGGCAGATGTCCTGTGTGCTGGGTGTGCTCAGAGCTTCAGAGGTCTCACTCTTGGGCACAGCAAGGGCTTGTCAGGGTCTTCTCCGTGGCAGGGGTGGCCACTCCTGGGCAGTGTGTGTCCTGAGCTACTTTTCCTCCTTTCCCTTGCCTTAAATAATCAAACCCCCACTGGTGTTTCTCTCCTACCCAAGCGCTGGTGCACCTCATGTTCTTTCTGGTCACATCTTTTAGCCAACCTTTCCCTGCCCTCTCTTTTTAACTCATCTTCCTACCTTGCTGGTCTCTGATCTTATATTCCCCACCTCTGATGATACTTCCTGTGTACGTGCTGTAGTGATAACAAGCAACAGCCTGAACTGCTCAGCCTAGAACTGGCTGAAGGGCAAGGCTCAGAGGGTTGTGGTGAAAGGGGCTGCTTCTGGCTGGTGATGGGTGACCACTGGTGCTGCTCAGGGCTCAATTCCAGGGCCAGTTCTGTTCAGTACATTTATCAGTGGTCTGGATGCAGGAGCCGAATGCACCAATTGCAAGTTTGCTGACGATGCCAAACTGGGAGGTGTTCACTCCTGAGGGACAAGGCCTTGCAGAGAGATCTAGATGGATAGGAGCTCTGGGCAGCTCTGCTCTGCAATGTTATCATGGTTTAGGAATGGTATTCCCCAATTCTGTATTCCCACTGAAATTCCCCAGACCACCAAGCTTTCTCACCCCTCCTCCAGCTCTCTCTCTTCCCCTGTGGAGGAGGGCTGGAAATGAGAGCTGGAGGCACACAGAGCTAAAGATCAGAGGCTGAGATAAGAACAGTTTACTAGAAACAGCAATGAAATAAGGAACAGCAACAACAGCGACAGGAACAGCAGAGCATACAATTCACATCCAATTCTTCACTGCTGCAAAACGTAACCTTGTCCCAGCCAGAACCAGGACAAATGCAAAGGTCAGTGATTGGTAAAAATTAACAAACAAAAAATCGAAACAACTAAAACCCCCAAAAATCCTCAAACCACAGTGTTTATGGAATTTTGGGTGTGTAAGGCAGCCAGGTGCATTCCCCACATGGCACTGGACACTTCTTTTTCCCTGGAAGCCACCCTGGATTCCCCATGCTCTTGAACTTCAAGCTGCTTTGACACACCACACAGGGCCATGGGAATGGCTGGCTGCCCACTCTCTCAGTCACTGGGAAACACAGCCCATGGCAGCAGGATGCATGGAGGGGAATGGAGCCTGGGAGTGGTTTGTGCAGTTGCTCAGCACTCCCCGGCATGGACAGCCCTTGCTCCCTCTGCTTGTGGAGCAGGCACAGATTCTCAGGATCCCCAAGCCTGTCAGTGTTTTAGAGGCAGTTGGACAATGCCCTTGACAACATGCTTTAGCTTTTGTCCAGCCCTGAATTGGTCAGGCACTTGGGAGTAGGTGATTGTTATAGGTCTCTTGCAACTGAAATACTATTTTTCAGGGCAGGAATCAGGGCAGTGACTTAGCAGCTAGGATGGACAAGAGCTGTGTTGGCAGAACTTCTATGTACTACACAGCCTCTGTAACACTGCTTATCACTGAATAATCATTTCAAATATACATGCAAGCTTGACTGAAACCAGAAACTACAGTTCTAAAGGCGGTGGAGAAGAAAGCAAAAATTTTGGCTTACAGTGCTGCTGTATTCCCTGGAAAGCAAAAGAGCATCAAGGCATTACACAAGAGGTAGGCTTCATTTGAACGTATCTGTAGTTTTCTGTCAGACAGTTTCTTCATGTTCCTGGACATTTCTTTCCCCTTTGAGATTATTTTAATATATGCATGAATATATGTATAGACATGTACACCTAAAGCATACTCTGGCTGAAAAATGTTAGTAAATGTTCCTTTTTTCACAATTGAGACAGTAAAATAAATGCCAAAACCTGCTTACGCAGTAACATGTTACAAGGCGTTGTTTGAAGTCTCCCATATACAAAAAATTAGCAGAGCTGCTGTTCTGCATCCCAAGTCTGCAGGGTACATTGCAAAAAGGTTGTGTTGGCTGGAGAGCAAGTCTGCCTTGACATGAGACTGCCCCCAGGTATTCCTGGTAGCTGGATGTTTTGAACTCTGTGCCATAATCCAGAAGCAACCAGCAGCCGACCTGTACCTGCAGAGCAAGTCTCAGTGGAGTGCATATTCCTTCCCTCTCCAAGCTGAGACTGTAAATGCATTTCTACTTTTAGTGAAAAAGACCCATAACTACTACAGGGCTGCAATACAAGGACTTAGCTAATCAGCAAACAATCACTTCCAAATGCATGCTGTATTCTTAGAAAAGAGTTCAGTCCTGATTTGAATCTCCCAGTTGCAGTAGGGGTGCCCTTTCCCTTGCATTCCCAAGGCATTTTAAAGCTGCATGGGGTGGCAATGGGCATGTTGTTTGAAGTTGTTTTCTTACACTTTCCACCTACAGCTTGCTTGACTATTTGTAATTTTTCATGTCGGGCCAGTTGGCTTCACCAAACCAACCAGAGTCTCAGTGACACTGCACAAAGTTGCTGTGATTATCCAGGTGTACACAGAAAGGAAATGTGATAGAATAGCGCAGAAATCCTCATTGCTTTGAGTGTTCTCAAAGTGGACAGTGGAAAAATGTCTTCGCTGTCTCCAGAGGTCTTAATAGGAAATTAAAATAATGAGGTACAATTTTTTTACACTTTTTGCAGTGAAAATTGGCATTCCTACTTTGCTGCAGTCCTTCCTGGGGATATGACTGATTTATATGTCACACTGGGGTTTCAGGATATGCTTGCCACATTTGGCCAGAACCAAGTCTCTCTAGCAGCAGAACATCTGAAGCTAAGCCAGCATGCTGACAGCCAAAGTCCTGCCTCTGGGAACTCACCTGTCTCACAGTGATGCTGCCCTGGGGACTCATCTGGTTTGGATATTTGCAGTCCCTGAAGAACCACAGGGCTTTGTGCCTGGCTGAGGGACTGTCAGACTCACATCTGCCTGTACAGCTTCACCTGGTAGGGTTTGGGTTTCTTCCTCCTTTGATGTTAAATTAGAGCACTTGGCCCAACAGATACTGTACTGTCTAAGAGCCTTGCAATTCTCATATCATTACTAAACTACCTACAAAGCAGATCTAAAAGGTAGCACTGTGATCTATGAAACAGACACCAGTCCTGCCTTAGAGTTCCCACCTACTGGATTTTTTTAAGGCTTTCTCAGTTAACAGATGGTTCCTATTTGAGCTTGTGGATTCTCCTAGATGTGGCAGTCAAATCATAAACCCACAGTGAGACATGCTCCTTTCAGTGCAGGTCTTTCCATGTGCTGCTGCTGATTCTCACAAAAGCTGTAAATGCTCTGTCAGCAGGCTCATGGTATTCTGGTGCAGGGCTCTTGCTCTTTCCTGGGAGGCTGGGCTGCTCTGTGTGGAGCCAACCCTTGTCAGGCCTATGAATGCATTTGTGCCCGAGTCTTCCAGATGTTGCATTTTTAATATTTGATCCAAGCACTGACTGGAGCAGAGATAAACTCAGGTTCCATCTTCCCTTTCCCTGTTGATGGGCTACATCCCTGTGGTCTTCCCAAGTGGGTGAATATTCCACCTTGTAAGCTCCAGGAAAATAACCTCATTAGGTGGAACTGAGCCACCTACCCTGATTACAGCAATTACCAAGGAAGTGCAAATTAAGGATCAAGTCCCCCTCAACAAAGGCAGGAATCTTAGACAGAAGTTCCTTGTAAAAGGTCATAGCTTTACCCACCCACACAGCTAGAGATCAATGGGAAACTGTCCCTGAAAGGTCTAAAGGTGTCCCCAAAATAAGGTGCTGGGATTGTGCCCTGCTGTGACACGGTTTAGGGAATGCACTACAGCAGTGTACAAGTATCAGTTACGCTGCATTACGAGGGCTTAAACCATCCCAGCATAGGCAGCAGCAGATCCTAGGTCTAAAGGGAAACTTTCTGGTGGAAGATGGCCCTGTCCCATTAGCAGAACTGAGCCTGTGAAGATGTGTGGGTTGGATTTAGAAATCTCCTGGAGCAGTTAGGTAATAATTACATGATTGATACAACTTTTTCAGCTCTTAGCACTAAACTTGCACGGCTGATTCGTAAAAATTTCTCACTTGGAGGGAGGTGGAACAAAAAGGTTGTGTTTGCCAGCTAGGTCTCCCTAAGCTCAGCTCATTTCGTTTGTTTCCATGAGTCATTTTTAGAGCAGGCAACAATAATCTTGAGTCACACATAGTCTGGAGCCAGCTTCTTAGAGAACACAGCTTTCTTGAGGAGAGTGAAAAATATCCCGAAAGGAAAAGTGCTTCTCTGGCTTTTGTACGTAACAAGAAATTATGTTTTTAAAATGAAAAAAACCACAAGCATATGATATGCTTGGCTTTTAAAAACACAGGAAACAACCCTTCCTGCATGTCCCTACCATTCTGAGACCCAGAAAGGCATGGGACAGAAAGGACAAAGCTAAGCCCCCCTTCCTTGAACAAGTGTGTGTTGCTGACTGCATGAAAATGCACAGGTCCAGAGAAACACGTGCAGGGAAATGAGACAGAGGCAGCTCCTTCCATCAGGCTGTGAAGTGCAAATTCACTGTACAACTTTGGCTACTGACTAACAGCTGCTCTGTCAGAAACAGCCTTCCTCCTGCAAACACAGCCAGCCCTAGCTCCTGCTTATCTCTAACACCCTCATTTCTGGAAATCAGTTGTCAAGAGATCTTCCCAAATCAGGTGCTTTAAAACTCCACTCACAGTTTCCTTCCTGTGCTCACAACTGCCCCAGCGCAACCCTAGCTGCACTAGGACTGACTCAGAGGTCCTCTGTGGACACAAAGTTTTTTTTGCCTGCTTTTCTTAAAACAGCTCAGCTTCCAGGATGTGATGGTTTGTTGTGGGAAGGCCCCATCTCATTGCCTGGAAACACAGTTATTAGGGAGTATCTGTTCCAAAACTAAGTAACAAAAGCACAAGTCTTTATCTCATCTCCTCAGATGGGAAGGGCTTCAGCTAAATATAATGTGCTGCTTTACAGCGCAGGGAGTTCTTCCCTCACCTAAAAAAACTGTTTGTTCTGAGGCTTCAAACAGCTGTTCTGCATTTTTATAAGGAAAATACACTACACCAACCACTAAGATAAATACACTTCTATGTGGCATGAGCAGACTAGTAAAAAGATCAGTTGATATAGAGAATGTACAAGTGACAAATTTATGTACATGTGAAAAATTAATATACAGTCCTGCTCTCAGTTAAACATGGCTGGATTTCTTTTCAGCCACAAAAGTGATAAAAATGCTAACTCTTAAGAGCCAAAGCATCATTTTTATTACCTCCACTGAGAAGTGGCTAGTGTGCAAAATAAAATACTGCTGCCTCAAATGTGTTTACCTGTTTAAGCTAAGAAAGCTGCTTTATCCATATAAACAGATGCTGAGTGTTAAAACAAACCTCACTCAAAAGCACCAATGCAGGAGGCTGTCACAACTCTGGGCGGGCGGGGCGGGGTTGTGCATTTGACAATATTGACTAACAACACTATTTTCCTTCATCAACCATTTTTTCTCTGATTTGTCTTCTACAATGCACCAAAAACTTCCTTTCTAATGCAAGTACTGCTGGACTGCCAGAAACGAAACCCTGTAAAATTTTTGAAACTTTTCAAAATCACCATTTTTCTAGCTAAGCAAAGTTGATTCTGTTTGTTCTGACCTGTTTTATTAATTTCCAGCAGCAAGCTTTAATCTCAAGAGCCTCATGACTAATCAATCATCTTTTCTACTCCATAAATAGACAATAACTGTTCTAAATCTTTCAGGAGTAACAACTGCACCTTGCATTCACATCTGCCCAGTGGAAAGCTGAGGCAAGTTTCTCCCTGTGCTGCTGCTTCCACCCGAGTCACTCGCCTTGTCTCCTAGCACTGTGTTTGGCCCTTAAAAGCAAAAAAGAAAACTGAGGCAGGTGAATATCATTTTGCTTTGCACCACCAGTTTGCAATTCCACTGAACAAACTGATTATGCCAATGCACATTATTAAATAATACAAGGAATAAAAAGTCATTGACCATATCCACTACAATTTCACTTTCTTGGCTCTGCTTTACTGAAAACATGGAAATAGCTGACCACAACTGTAAACTTGAGCAAAGATGTAAACTTTGATACACTAGGGACAATTTGAAAAACTAGGGAAAAGATTGCAAAGGCAATTGCATAAGGGAATAGCAGGAGCACAGTGGAGAAGTATCTATTGAGAACATACTTGTTGTTTAAACAGTTGTTCTGCTTGTACAGGTAAACAAGGGCTTGGGAAGAAGTTTAATTAGCTACAGAAAAAGTGTCTTTTGTAGCTACCTCTGGAAAAAAAGGACAAGGAAAATGTTTCCGTATAGACTATAAACCCATCACTGAAATCAAATATATAAACTAAATATATTAAAGCTTTGAATTTTATTACACTTATTTTCTTCTGAATATCTTACCCTCCTCCCCTGTTCAAGGCAAACCTAAACATGAGAAATGGAAGGATAAAGGAGAACTCCACTAAACGTGGAGTACATTTCGTCAGAGTCTGTGTAGGCCAGTTTGCCTCCCGTTACAACAACGTTTACTTCGTCTCCTGCTTTGAGGTGAAGAACGAGGTGGAACGTCCCAGGACCACCACAGGTCTGTTTCCCCGAGTAGGGTTTGTGATACTCCAGCAGTTCCCTCCTGTACCCAGCAGTGTGGAGCTGAGCCACGCTGGCGTTGGAGACGGACAGCACCGCTTCTACGTACTCATCCCTCTCCGGGGCCAGCACGGCGGTGATCAGGTACCGCCCTTCATAGGGAGATGTGAAAATGCCTGCAGGACAGAGAGACTGGGCTGAACACAGCTCCTCAAAAGGGGGACACCCGACTGCCCTAAGCACAGTGACAAACATAAAGCCACATGCGTCACCCACTGCTTCCTACAGCTAACTGCAACAAGGTCAGCCTGGGCAGGTGACCAAATGATTGAAGTCATGAAGGTGAGGAGGGCACACCTGACACCTCAGTGCTTGAGAAAGAGGCAGCCCCCAGTCAGGGCCCTGGGGGAGGCAATATTGAGAAGTCCTCTCTCCTCTCCCTCTCCCCTCCTTCTCCCTCTTCCTTCTTTCTCCCTCTCCCCTCCTTCAGCTAGCCCAGCCATGCTGAAGTGGATTAGTGAGGAACCTCACCTCTGCTACCTGGGCTCAGCTGGCCTCAGGAGGGCAGAGGAGCACAACCAGCTGTGCTGGCAGGGCAGAGGTAGAGGTGAGCTGGGCCTCAGTAGTACTGGGCAGTCACGGAAAAACAGCTGTGAAACAAGTGCCTGTCCACACCCACAGGAAGCTTTTACCCTCCATGTGGTTAGATGGGCTTCATTTGTTCAATGTACCAGTGAGACCATTTTTTCAATGTAACATGGAACAGTGGTAACCCGTGCTCCTGCCTGTCCAGCATGTCTGTGGGTGCATTCTTTGGCTGTTACCTGTATTGGGGTTATAATAGTCCCCGTCATTCACAAGCACTTTGTTGAAGTGTACTACGCCGACATCACTGGAGAAAGGCTTCTGTGTGAGCCCAGCAGAAAATGACACCAGAGAGGGCACAGCAGCAGTGGCAGGTCCTGAAAAGGGTAAAAACATGAGTCAGAGTCACATCAGGATGATAACACAGCCTTTCCCCTATAATGCTTATAATCCATTGTCTCTGTTCCTGCACATACTCCACTTGGACTAATCCTGCCAATTGCAGGATGCCAGGATTAGCAGAATATGTATTGCTGGCCCAGGCCTCAGGTGTCTCACCATAAAATTTACTGAGCACCATAAACTTCTTGCCTTGGCCACAGGTATTTTTTGGGTTTTTTTCCCCTTCTAAGGAAACAGTACATGGCTTGTAAATGCTGGCAGTGGAAATCCTACCATCCTTCAATTCAACAATGCTTCTGCCAAGGGCCTTCTTTAGAACAGAGGCTGCCTTTCAACATCACCTCTCCATTACTCCCACAATGGCCATAGGAATGCTACAGGTGATAGCTCCTGCCAACTTTCCTTGTCATATTGAGAAGCTGTGCACATCTTAGATCTCCCACTCTCTCTGCCCACTCACAGTGCAAATGGCTGTAAGAATATATAACCCTTCCGTATTAATGCAAAGAGAACCTTTTGTCTCTCTCCAGCACTTGTCTTTTTGGGGACTTTTCACAATTTTTTCTTTTTTTCTCAACAGATCAAAAAGACACCTTGGTATTTTATAGTGGCTATCTGGCTTCTTGATGAACACTGCAGTCAGATTGAGTTGGATGAAATATAATTTGGACAATTAAGATAAATTTTTACTTTTAGCAGACTGACTTAATAGCAAGTGTTCAGTGCTCAGCCACTCAGTCGCATTCCAGTTACCATCCCTTTAAACATTTTCCTTAAGGCAGTACATGCTGCTAGAAGTAGTCAATTCTTGCTGCTTTGTCTGGGCAAGTAGCTAAATAACAAATGCCCTAAAGTTGTCCACAGCTGCTGTTTCACCCTGCTCCTTCTGCCTTCCTTAAAATTAATGTTTGGCCTCTCCCTCTCAATCAGAGATGCCCATCAGCAACAAATGCTAAATTCATTAAATCCTGAATTGAAAAGGACCCACAAGGACCATCTAAATCCAACTCCTGGCCCTGCACAGGATACCCCAACAATTACACCTTGTGCCTGAGAGCATTGTGCAAACACTTCTTGAACTCTGTCAGGCTGGTGCTGTGACCAGCTTCCCTGGGGAATCCTGCAGTGCCTGACCATCCTCTGGGTAAAAACATTTTCCCTAAAATCCAGTCTAATTCAGTTGATACTGCTTAAAATTGAAGTTTAAAAAGTCACATAACTTAATCTAAAATGTGGATGGTACAAATGTTCTGCTCTCCACGTTTTTTCTGAATAACTCAGCCCTGGGGAGTTGGGGAGGAGAAGGCAAAGGGGAAGACATGCCTGTAACTTCAGAATTGGCAGATAACTACACTGATTTCCCTCAGGGGCTGGTAACCACCTGCCTCATGTATCTTTGGAAATCTTCTTAGTCAGCATTTTGTCTCAAGCTCAGAAGATAGACAGAAGCCCTTTTTCATTACTCCTACCCGCCAGTGTGCCTGCAGGTGCTCCTGCAAGCTAAGATGAGGTTATTTGAAAGGACCAAAATTAATTGCAGGAAGTCTACTTAACTTAAACAGCCTCTGTAAAGCTCCACCAATGCTACTTGCACAGAAAGCTACTCTCAGCTTTTTGAGACTCAATTAACTGAAAACACACCTCAGATGGTTGGTTCACTCAAAAGGTTTCTATCTCCCCTGCAATCACACTGCACAAATGGAACAAACCATGTGCTGCCTGTCCAGAAACACTTCCAGGTCTGGAGCAGCTACAGTCCTGTTTGGGTTGGTGTCATCTGAGTAAGAGAATCACTCCTGCCCTGGCTCTCCACAGCTTCCTTCAAGATTTTCTTTGATTTTCCTATTCTATTGCTAGAATAGCTATTACAAATAACTACTTGTTGCTATGCTGACGAAACTGCTTCAGATCTGCAGCCTAGTTTAGCACACCGTATGTATCTATTCAAAGGAGAAATCTTAAACCTGTCTAAATATCCTGTAGATCAGTTCAGGGGTCAATGTAAAGAGACACAGTAAAGATGCAGTGTGCCTTTGCTCTCTTCCCCCTTCCAACCTCTGAGCTGGAATTGTGCCTGTTTGAATTTTTGACAATTCGTACCAACAGCTCAGCAGTGCTTTTGCAGAACTTTACAGAGGGCTGCACCACCTCCTCTTGCAAACACGTTTCTTCATTCCAAGATCAAGGAAGGGAGGTCCAGGCTTGGACACTACTTTCATTTAAGCAGTCAATATTGTTGAAGTACAGACATCCGAAAAAAAAATTAAAGGATTTAAAAGTTGTGAACCACAGGCACAGCTCTGATGAAGAAACTGCTGGGCAGACAGAAAGTTTCACAAAAGATTCAACCTCTGACACAGTTTTACTCCCCCTTTTGGGGAAGGAAGAAGCTCTCTTGGCTTCAGAGGCATTCAAGGTTTCACTTGAGATATTACACATACACATAAGCAGGAGCAGGTAAATCTGTTCTTGGCAATCTAAGCTACAGTAATGCATGTCAAAGTGCATAATGAGAGTCAAAAAACCACAGAAGATACATGGGTGGCCCTTGTTAGGTTACATCTACTTCCACCCATCTGCTAGTAGTGTTTCTGGTTCTCCACCTTTCTTTTGACTTCCAAGCACAGTTCATGCCTCCCACAGAGCTCAAGGGCCAGAAGGAAAGAAAAGAAAAAAATCATTAAGCAAAACAAAACAGCACACAGCATAGGCATTTGCTATCAAGATGAAAGGATAAAAAAAATAACAGTGTGCTGCTGACAACTGCTCAGCAACTGGAATGAGAACTCTTCAAGAACTGACACAGAAGAGATTTTAAGTATGTAATTCATTTGTTAGTAGGCACTTATGATTCCCTTGGATATAGCAGGAGTAAGGAGGATTTGTCAGTTTTCCTCTTACAAATAATCAATACTCCTAAATCTAAATGAGGGCAAAGCGTGTAATTTCAGTTAGAGCAAATGGAACAAAAATACAAGCACTTTATTACCTCTCTGCCTATTTTTTTTTTAAGTCTCCAATTTGACTTTAACATCTCGTTTTCAGAAACATTTCTCATGCCTATGGTTGGCCATGCAGCACAGCACTGATGTGATTTCCGTGAGCCAGTGCTCAATGAAGCTGCTCTGCTAAGTCACAGTGATTCTGATGTAGATGATATCTCAGTGTTATGAAGACACACATACCTTCCTCCTGAGTCTGTTAGCAACATCTGTCTGCTCTTACAACTCCATCCTTGCACACTGCAGCAAGAGAATATTGCTCCAGCACCTACCTACTGTTCCTTATACATAGCTAAGGAATCCGGAAAAAAAAATCAGTAAATGCTCTGGTACTGAAAATATGCAAATCATGCCTCAGCATTTAAGAAAAGCATGAAAGTGGGCAACTTCAGTCCCAGGAGACAGAACTGGAGCCCTCAAGTCCTTCCTGAGCAGTGCTTTTATGTAACAGAAGCTATTCAGAAACAGGAATTAAAGAGAATACCCAGAAGGCCATTTTAACAGTACAAGCTTCTTATATTAGGAATTATAGTACAAGAAGGTCAGGTTATCTTTCAGATTTGAATTTGAGTACCACAAAATGTACCAGGTAAAGACTGACAAAGACATCATAAATGGTTGTCCTGAACTAATTAGACAGTAAGGATTCCTTGATGCCTTATTTACACAGTAAGTTCCTCCTCCAATAAGACAAAAACCCATCCCTTCCTCAGCTGTTAATTCCCACAGCACTGTTAACTGCTGAATTCTGCCTCAGAATGCTCTCTCTTTATCAGACACTGACAATTAGAATCACAGAATCACAGACGCTGCTGGGCTGGAAAAGATCTCTGAGACTGAGTCCAACCTGTGACCGAACACCCCCGTGTCAACTAGACCAGGGCACTGAGTGCCACATCCAGTCTTTCCTTAAACACCTCCAGGGACCATGCCTCCACTGCCTCGCTCGACTATTCCAGTGTCTAATCACCTTTTCTGTGAAGAAACTCTTCCTAATGTCCAATCTAAACCTCCCCTGGCGCACTTAAGGCCATGTCCTGTGATCCTGTCACTTGTTGCCTGGGAGAAGAGGCCGACCCCCAGCTGGCTGCAGTCTTCTTTCAGGTGGTAGAGAGCGATAATGTCACCCCTGAGCCTCCTTTTCTCCAGGCTAAACCCCCAGTCCCCTCAGCCATTCCTAATCAGATTTGTGCTCCAGACCCTTCACCAGCTTCACTGCCCTTCTCTGGACAGCCTCCAGCACCTCCTTGAACCTCCCAAACTGAGGAGCCCAGAGCTGACTACAGCACTTGAGGTGTGGCCTCACCAGTGCCAAAATCAGGGAAAGAATCACTTCCCTACTCCTGCTGGCCATATTATTTGTGATAGAGGCCAGGATGCCACTGGCCTTCTTGGCCGCCTGGGCACACCCTGGCCCATGTTCAGTCACTGGTGACCAGCACCCCCAGGCTGGGGGCAGCTTTCCAGCCACTCTGCCCCCAACCTGTAGCACTGCGGCAGGTTATTGTGGCCAAAGCAGTGCAGGACCTGGTCATGTTGAACCTCATACAATTGTCCTCAGCCCATCAATCCATCCAATACAGATTAGAGACAGTGATGTAAATGCTCGAACTCCACAGAAGTCTTAACAGCTTTTGATACCATCCATATCTCTCTGTTTTCTGACTATTGCCACAAGTCTGATTAGGAGGTCTGCAAGGCACACTGTGGGAATTTTAAGGACAGATCAGCAGGAATATCTTGTATTTAGACAGGTATTCAGTGACATGGATCAGGAGAATGAACTCCTTGGTCAAGTCCACCTCCCTCTGGATCCCAGGGTGGTAACTGTTCTGCCAACACAATCCACCAAGCAGCAGATGGGTGCACTCCTGCCTTACCCTGCCCTCTTCAACACTTCTAACATCCACCTACTGTTTCACACAGTTTTAGCATAAACTTATTAAAATACTGCTATCTATAAATTGCAATGGGAAGAAAACCCCAAGGAAATCCATTTATCACAGAAATGTAGACATCTATATTGGCTTTGCTGGCATCAAGATAAATGAATGTCTCTACTTCTTATCCTCCTCCAGAAACCTCATCTATTGCTGCCTGTTCTTACTACTACGATCCTCAAATGCAAAAAGATTGCTTTAAGGCTATGATGGAATTTTAATTAGCAGGTATAAATATCACAATGAGCACAAGAACTCTTTACAATTCTTTTTCTGTCAGTCCCCAGACCATTCTTCATGAAGTGTATTTGTGATTTTGTTACGGCCATCAGACTAAGTCCTGGGGCAGTAGGTTTTTGGATTCCATAAAGCCCTAATGTTTTATTTCCATCTATCGCCCATACTTCCTCAAACAAATTTAGATGAAATAACTTTTTTTTAAAAGGATATAGAAATACTTTGATCAAGGATACCATTCCCCAGGGTTTGATAGTATCTTGAGTATGAGGCTGCAGGGCTGGCAGCACCCAATCAACATATTTATCTAGGCCAACCAGCATGTCTCACATAAATTTTATACCTGTTCATCGTACAAATTCATAAATAAATTGTGATATTAATGAGTATTTTTAAAAGCACCCCAGCAAACCAAGAAAACTGCATTTTGAATCATTTTAATCACTGGCTGTCAGTGGCAGCACTTCTGCTTTCACTGAAGTCAGGAACTAAAGCCCTGGTGACTATAAAGAAGCCAGAAACTCTCCCAAGAGGAGAACAACCTCATGCACTAGGCTAAGATGCCAGCAGTCATTCAAGATCTTAGTCTTGGCCCTATTCATGTTTTATTAAAGAAATAATAAAATCATCGTAAATATTTATTTTCTTATTTAGAAGGCAAACAGAAAGGTGCATACTGACATTAGCTAGAAAATACAAACTCTCTTATGTATTAAACTTATGTATTAAAAAACACAGAATGAAATAAGTAGCAAGAGCCCAAAATTATTTTTCAAAACCTAACTCCTCTCCCCACCTCTGTATTTTCAAAACATACAGATTATGTTTTAATGCTTAGGTCTAGCAAAACTTGGTCAGATTTTCCTCAATGCTAAACTTAAATACTAAAAATCAATGCATTTTCTTCTCACAGCCATGACCTTCTAGGGACTGACATAAACATTAAGAACCCATGTGAAAAATTTCTAGGAAACAACTGCCTTACCTTGTGAATCTGTGGTAGAATGAGATGACTTTGGATATCCTACAAAGGAAAAGTAGCATGTGTGAGTCAATAGACAGCAGAGTACCTTATGACCAAATATCACTGCAGTCCTCTAAAAAGCATCCCTGGTAACTGAACAACAACCTACCAAAACAGCTATTAAATAGTGTCTCCTATGAAATGCTCAATTACTATTAAACTGGGGTGGTCATGGCAAAGAGAACCAAGTTATTACTCCAAGGTGCTAAATCCACTGCGAGCATTATGGAAAGAAAAAAAAAATTAAGTTTCCCTAATGGCAAAGACTGCTGTAGTTACCAGGGATTTTACACCATCTCTGTTGACCTCATGCTTTGTGTATCCTTGGAAAGGCAGCAAAACTGGCACTGAACGTGTTTCCCCTACTTCTGCAGCCAGCTGGAGGCTGTAGAGGCCCATTCACAAATCATCTCTGCTGTAAATCCATTCCCAACATCAACAGCCTCAGTGGGTGTCCACGAAAGGCCAAAAGGGGGCTGGTGAAGCACTGTACATCCATGTCACCTCTCCAGCAAGACCTGAGGTGTCCATTGCACTCAGTCAGGAGGGAAGCACTAGCAGTTTGGCTCTCTCACCTGGTGCTCCAGCATACCCTTCAGCAATGGGCATGGTACTCTGGCCAGCCTGACCATCCACACTTCTAAGACGCCCTCTCCCAGACATTAAGACTGTGCCAGGAGGCCCTGCCTCTCCAGTCTCCAAGATGATGCCGGTTGTTCCAGGCAGAAGCGGCACAGCTGCTGACCCTGGCAGAGCTGGGCGTGGAGGAGGTCTCAGCTGTGGTGGCAGGAGGGGGATCCTGTGTCGTGGGGGCTGTATCCGGGGCCTTGTTGGCAGCAGGGATATGCCAGGCTGGGGCTGCACGGGTGGCCTCGGTGGCAGCGGCTGTTGTGGTACTTCCAGTCGTCCTTTGACATGATGGAAGAGGAGGAAAAAGACACGATTATTTGCCTAAAATGGAACATAAATTTGCATGGTTTTGCATAATAAATACTTCAACATAAAACAGGACTCAGTTGGAGGCCACCTGTTCCCTCAGACCCAAGACTGCACTGGCTAAACACCATTCCACTCCTGAAGAACTACTGACTCCACTTTTTACAGTCTGTGTGACACAGGGAAAGGCATGAGGACAGCCTGGAGACAGGACAAGCAGCAATCAAACAACCTATGAACATTCATTCAATTGCTACACCAGCTTGGCCTTTCTGCACCAAGCAGGCTAAGTATCACACTTATTCCCACTGGTACCTTCATTCCAGAGCATGCTCTGCCTCTCCTTTCACTTCAGTTTTCCTCAATCCCTCACACCCACTGTGCTTGCTTTTGACTCTATACTCACACAACTCTCAGCAGAAGGCTGTCCCTTTAGCACGATCATAAAGAAAATTATCCACAGCAAAAAACATCAGCAAATGAACTTAAGAGGTTTTTTTCCCTTCCTTTAAAAGCAACGAACTTAAATGTCTAAGTACTTCCATTACCAATACCTTCTGACAATGAAGGCAGAACTCAAGGATATATATCTGCCACAAAATTCTTTATTGTTTAAATAGAAGAAATACCATTAAAAAACTTTTCCACTGGGGCAGCCAACTCACATGACAACAGGGTTGAATAGCGCTGACATGGTTCCATTTGTGTATCTGGTCAAGTTCTAAGGCCTTTATAAGAATTCTGGTTTATTCATACAAATGAAGTCCTAGATGACAACTAACAATGCAATGCCCTCCCAAGAGTAAACCTGAATTACATTTACACTAAGAACAGAATTTTACAAATGTGTAGATTTTAGCAGATACAATGACAGCTTTTACACACAAAACCCCAGAATTTCATGCTAAATTAAACTTCAGCATGTTACTTTGGTTGTATTTTGAGACCAAAACATGTCTTTAGGTGCAGGGGTGGATGTGAGTTTCTGTGAGAACAGGCAAACATCCCATCTGATACAACTTGTCACATACCAGAGGTGCTTGCCAAGGTCCCCAGTGGAGCCCACCTCTCCAAGTGGTGGTCACAATGAAGCACTTCAATTCAGTACAGTCCAAAATCAGCCTAGGCAAATTCACCAGTGGCTAGGGCTAAGCCATCTGGCTGTGCCAAGAAGCAGATGTGGTGTGAGGCTTCCCCTGGCTCTGCCGTGTGTCTGGGGATCACAGGACAGCCTTACTCTGCACCTTTGGGGAAGAACTTACAACACAGCTGTGCAGGTATTGTCCTCAACACATGGCTGGGGTCCAGACAGTGTCACTGGCAATCCAGGTGCTGTTTTGTGACTACTCGACACCTGCACTTTACCCTTGTGAATATAATTTCTTGTTTTCAGTCTCATAAAAGCCTTAAAAGCCCACATAAGCCTTCAGGAATAGTGGGAGGCTGTCTGAAGTCATAGTCTCACACCACCTGCATTCATTTGCTAGATATGGCTGCTAGAAAAAAAGACTTCTTAGCCTTGCTGGCTGACTGTTAATCATCAGGAGAATTGAAACTCATACAAGCGATGCACCACAAAGCTGGGCTGAAGCTCACTCAGTAACTCTGCCCACAAGGCAGAGGCCTAAACAGTGAAATGTTGCTTTATACAGATTAAAACTATTTTCATAAAAACCTTAAAACTAAAAAAATCTTATAAAGATTTTCAAAAAACCCCTGAAAGTACCAAAGTGAGTTTTTTAACATAATTACTGACTTTGTAAGAAAACTTCTGTCCAGAGAGGCATTGATTTAGACCTTTAGACATCAACTAAAATCTTCAAATTAACCTCACTGAAAAAACAAATTGACAAAGTACTTTACTTTGGGATGCCTGTTTTTGTCATTTTTTGAGTCAATTATCCTAAGCTTCATTAAGATAATTATTTGGGATGACTCTGGGAAAATGAATACATTTCTCTGCTTGCTTTTCTAGACTTTTAAATAACAATCAACTGCTGAAATCCCATATTCTGAGCAAACTGCTTCCTAGCATGCAACATCAGTACTGAAATATTCAGAACTGTCCCATCTCCATAACAATAAATCCAGAATCACTTGCCTAAAGCTCAACTTCAAGTGGAAGCAATCAAATATGTGTGAATAGAGATTTGCTTTAACTTTGCTGACTGAGCAGGCCATGAACACAATCTTCCCATCATCTTCCCATCTATCTGGGAAGCCAAAGAATAGAGCTGAGATCATTACACAGCTAGGAAGAGTGAAACCATTCTCAGCAGCAGCATCCTTGCTGCTCTGCTCATCATCACTGTTGTGAGTGACAATGTGGTTACTGCATCACTTACCAGCACCTTCTCATGCTCTCCTCAGCCCCCAAAACACACAGAAACAAAGTGCATAAAGCTAACAAGAGAGTAAAGGAATCTGTGACTGCTCTCACAAGAAGCCAAAAAGACCCCACTTGAATTCTGTTATAGACACTGAGGGGATTTTACAATTCTGTTAGAAAGCAGCATTGTGCACAAGCTCACAGGGAGCCCAGAGGAATTGATTATATGACTATTCACACTACAGCATTAAAAATTTTATGTTGCATTTTATCCATGCTGTAATGCAGAGCACACATTTGGTTTCTTAGCCCACAACTTCAACAGACAACATTTTGCTGTTGGTTTCAAAACCCTGCTACACAGACAACTACCACAGGAATTGCAGGCCAGGAAAAATACCAGTAACCAAAGAAAACTGCACACCCAGCATGGTATCTGGCAGTAAGGCCACACTTTGGATTCCTGGAAAACTTCATGGAGATATATATATACACACACACACAGAAGGGCAGTACGTTAAAAGAGACCACCAACTTTAACATGGCTTTCAGTTTCATGCCATGTGAAGAGCAAACATACTTGCAGAGAGGAACAGAGTGCAATGAGAACAGTTTAGACTATGAGACATGGAGTTAGGGGAAGGCACCATTTAATGTGGATGGAAAGCCGCTGCATCATTTTACCTTGGAGAGCACATTGTGCATGGTTCCCTAAATGCTTAGAGCAGACCACTGCCTGCTGTCACCACTGCCTTGTGTGCTGCAGGACATTTCACTACCTTCACCAGAAATTACAACAAATTAAATATATTTCTAGTCTCTGGGTTTATACCTGATGCACAGTCATTTGCTAAGTTGGCTCGTTAGTTTGGATTGAGGCATTTGAAACCCCTGAATATAAAATATGGAAGAAAATACAGCCATATTTTTCAGATGAGGGTCCTTTGACTTTGCTGGGCTTACACTGCTTGGTAAGATTTTGTTTTATTTCTTGCAATGCATCCTTGCCTTACTGCCCTCAACAACTTTATTAGTAACAACTTGTTTCTGTTTCAGCCCCTCTGAAGTGAAATGACATCATTTGAATGCTACGATATGCTGGCAAATTGTGCATAAGAAACTCTCCACTGATCCAAGTCCAGGTCTTCCTGTCAAATAACGTTGGTATGGGAGACAATGCTGAAGATCACAGATGTAAAAATAGTTAAAGTCATACCCCAATTCACATAACAGGGTTCCCAAAATCACTTCCAAAAAAGGCTCTTCTGCCAAAATCTTTCTGCAACTCCTGCCATCAAAACTTACTTAGGCTGCTGTGCCAGACAGTGTTATTGTAATTGGAAACATTTGGGAACTGCAGTGTGTGCTTGACGAATCCTTTAGAGGCCAGAGGTACCCCAGTGCAGCAAAGGATGCTCAGAGTGCCTGCACCCCAGAGCCAGCAGCAGCGTCCTTCCACAGGCTTTTAGCGCCCAGTGGTGGATGGAGGGGTCTGCCCTGAAAAGGAATTATTTTATGGAAACCCAGGTGTGCAGAGGCTTTTTAACACTTTAATACATTGTAACAGGGGCTGATAAATGCAACCCATGAGGTCACTTGAACACCTGCTTCAAATAGCAGAAGAAAGATTACTGCTTGTATGTATCTTGGACCTTTCTCCAATGTTGGCCCCTAGTGCTAGCTAATTTTGGGCAAGATGGATGAGAAACAGGATTACACAGATACATCTTGCTCTATTTTAATGGAGTCTGAGATGCTTCTGCAAGATCAAAGGATAAAGGTCCTAACCCTGTTGAATTTAAGTCAAAATTACAGCAAAAGAATTATCTGAAATTTGCAGTCCCTTCACTTCCTCCTTTAAAGTTAAGAGAAATACTTTTTTTTTATTTCACACAAAAGCTTCTCATGTGAGAAGGATTTTTGTGTCAAGTACTGCTATACATTAGGTTTCAAACAATTAAAATAAACACATCTATCACAGGTTTTCAAGTCTCTGCCTTGGGGTGAGAAGGATATTCTTCCCTTCATGAGGCACAACTTGTCCATTTAAGAAAGAACACCCAAGAGGTCTCGCCATCTGATCTCTCCCAACCACCATCAGCTGCAACAGCACACAGGCTCCTCTCTCAACACCTCTTTTAATTTTAGGCCAGTCACAGAAATTGGCCTCTTATTTATCTCATACATGCACAGTATTAAAACCAGAACCATCAACCAGCTGAAGAGTGCAGTTTCCAAACAGTCTCCAATTCCTATGATTTTGCGTCATGCTAACAGAAACAGGAAAACAGGAACTCAGCTTCCTTCTGTAAACTTCAGCTCTCAGAAAAACAACCCTTTGCTGAAATGTGGAGCAAGACCTGCAGAAGAAACCGAGTGGCATCTGGCAAGGTCTCTAAACCTTCATGTCAAGGCTCACCAACATGCTGAGGTTCCCATTTCCCAGCATTCTGAGCCAAAGGGGATGTGCTCAAATGCAAACTTTAAACAAAGCAGAGGTAGATATGCACCAACATGTTGGACTATTAACAGAACTGGCTGAGGTGCTAAAGCATTGCCAGCTGGAATGTGCCAAGTACTGCCAACCACCTTGTGGGAATGCAAGCTTCTGGGAGAGCTAAGAAGCAGAAGTCTTATATTGCCATGCCAAGATATGCCAGAGCTCATTTGTGAAACTTCTACATCAAAGAGTTGGTGCTGAATTATAATCATTAACTCATGCTAAGAACACAACTTAGAGGAAATATTTTTATCATAAATTTGAATTCATTTGACTTCAGTTTTCTCTATTTGCTTTTCAGTTTTCCCTGAGGAATACAGAATAATCTTCAACAACAAAATAAAACAAAAGAAAAAAATCAAATCAAATGAACTGGAATAATACAGACAATTATTACTTAAAACTCACTTTAAAATCATTATTCAAAAACACTACTTTTCCCACTCTCTTTATTCTAGCTCGAAGAAAACATAAAAACATGTAAGACTCTTTTTTTTTTTTTGAGAATACTTTTAAAAGCACTCAAAGTACTCTGTGGTGTTCTGGAGCAAAGAGCCAAAATTAGAGTCACTGCAACAACAAAGTAGGAATTGTGTAATATTAAGTTTTTCCTCCCTTGTTTAGTTCTTTTCTAAGAGTTTCAGAAAGGAAAGCCAGTTGAAAAACAAACAAAAAGTAAAAAAAAAATAAATTCAAAAACTTACTTGTGTCAGGCTGAGATTTCAGCACGCCTTCAATCTCTGTGGCGATTTTGGAAACCTGACTATGAAATTGCTGGACAGAGTTTTTGAGGCCTGAAATATCAGTGGAATGAGATGCTATAGTTCCATTCATTTCACGGATGCAGTTCCATAAGCTGCTCACGTGCTTATTCAGACCTTCTTTTATATTCTGCAAGGTGTCTGAAACAGAGTCCAGCTTGCCACAGACTTTTTCAACATGTGAGACTCTGCTCTCAACATCTGAAACATCCTCCTGGACACCTTGGGTCTTTTCTTTGCACTTGCTAAGATCATTCAGGATATGGTCATTCAATTGTTCTAGTCTCTCTTTCACCTCACCACAACAATTCTCACTGGAATGAGCAGTTTGATTTGCAAATGTCCTCTGCATTTGATCAATTTTTCGGAAGACACCTCGTTGTGTTTTTCTGCATGTTGAATTGACACCCAGAAGTTGCTCCCTGCAGCTACTCAGGCCATCTTGAAGGTTTTTCATATCTTTATCAATGGCATTTAGATTGTATCGGAATACACGTACGTCCCTCTGCATTTTCTGGATGTCACGTTGGTTACCCTTAATTAAGTTGAGTTTCTCATTAATAGAGCCATTTAGAGACTGCAGGAGAACAGAATTATTCTCTGTTTTCAAAAGCAAGTGATGGTACTTGTTGTTACAATTTTCTAGCTGTTTCTGAAGGTCCTCCGTACCTCGCGGTGCAGACTGACATTTCTGCCCACAGAGCTGCTCAAGTGACAGCAGTTTGTCCTTCATGAAATTCATCTCTGCTGTAAACTGCTCATTTGCAAATCCTGCATCGCTGGGCAAGATAGGCCCAGGATTAACAAACATTCCATCCGGGTCCGTGGTGTTGGCAATCTCCAAAATAGTCCCACCTAGCCTAACCTCCAGGGCCCGCAGCTTTTGGTCGAACAGGTCTCTCAGTTCATCCACCTCAGCAGCGATAGCACCACGCAGAGTCTCCTCAACATAAAAACAATGTTCTTCAGCATTTCTTTCTGTTATATTCATCCTCGCATCTAGCTCCTCCAGCCTCTCACCAAACACATCCTCTAGGTCTGGGGTTGACAACCGAATGATTTCGTTGTCTATTCTGACATTCAGGATCCTCTGTGCTTCCACAATTCTGTCAATCTTCTTATCTAAATCTTTCATCTGCTGGTCAAAGTCATTTCCCTCACCCTTCTTGCAACAACTGGAGTCGTTGGATGGAATCTGAGTGCGGAGAGTATTTATTTCTTTCCTCAAGTCATTATCTCTTCGTCTTATAACATCAATTATCCCTGCACAGTTATTTTCACTGTCATGCTGCTGCTGAACATCCTCTAGTTTATATTCACAGGAGTTCTTCAGATCTGCCATTTTCTTTTCAAATCCTTCCATTATTTCTTGCCTGAGGGACTCAAATTTTGAGTCTATATAGTCCTGATATACATTGTCACGGGGCATTGTTATTGTAGGCCCTTGTGCTGCCTCCTGCAGTTGTTTTAATTGTCCTTCATAGCCTTTTACTTTTCCATTCAGTTCCTCCAGCTCATCATTCCTCATCTTCAAGGCTTCTTTGACCTCAGCTAGCTCAGCTTTTATATCTTCCATTTCAAAATCAATAAAAGGGTCTTTTTGATCTTTATTGTTGAGTCCTGGCAGCTGAATAGTGTCTGTTTCACCACCAACTGCACTGTCGGGCTCCGGACGGTCGTAAAGGTTGTTCAGCCAAGTGACCAACATCTTGCTGGCATCTTCTTGTACAGTCAGCTTCAGGTTTTCATTCACACCTGCCACGGAGGACTGAAGTTCAATCACAGACCGTGTAAGTCTAAACAATTCATCCTCAAGAAACTGCATTCTCTTCTCATACGGCGGAGGCTCCGGCGCTTCTGTTGGTTCTGCATCTGTTTCCCAGAAATAACAAAATGTGGATGTAAATACTCCCAGTGGCATCTGTTCTAATCAGCTGCAGTTAGCTTCACTATTCCTTAAAATGAAATAATGATTTAAACTGCCTAACGCTTGTTGCCATTTCTGTTCTTATTTTCGGTCATTTATAATTAATACATTATTAAAACCTTCAGAACTAAAAGCTTTTGCACAGTGACCAATTCCTGCCAAGATACAGTGGCCACAAAGAAACTGGCAATCACCCCTCCTGTTCAGCAATGGATCTAAGCTACAGCATATATAACTGACCAATACAGATCCATACATCACAGCACAATCACCTCAGAAACACTGCATCTCCTATAACAACAACTTGCCCCTGAATTCCCACTGAAAACTTCAGTGGCAGCCATTTATGTGCCTGAATTGGGTTGGTGCTTCTGTGTTTTACTGAACTGGGTCGAAATATACATCCCATACATCACATGGGGTTTTGCAAGACACTCCAGTTATCACTCTTGCTTCACAAATACATAATTATTTGGCAGGTATTTCAGTAGGCAATAAGAACATGTATAAATGCACAGAATTTATACATTAAAAACTGTTAGATTAAAATAACTTATCCTCATTGAATGAAAATCAGACAGAGAAGAGTTTTAGCTGCAATCCACTTTTAATCTATCATAAATCAATTAATGAATCAGAATCTTGTCATTAATAAGACCTCATTTACAAAGCCATATACAAATCTGGATTTTCAGTTTCACACAAAATGCATAACAAATGCAGATAATCCAGAACAAAAACTCAGAAAACAAACATTATCAGAGGTCAAGAAAGGGTAAACTGCAGGAAAAGTGAAAAGTAATTTTTAATTTTGTCTAGAAGAGAGGAGAAGGATACCAATATCACCATGTTTTATTATCATCTTTTGGAATTAATATTTTAGGCCAGCTAACAAAATATTAAAAAGCTTGTTTTTAAAGCAGATGTATAACCTATGGGACCAGTTTGCCATGTATTCAGTCATTCAATACATTCCACCACACAGAAAATACATGTGGAAATCTCACTAAGTGCTATATATGACACTAATCTCCAATTATGTTGGAAAAAGTCCTTCAGAAGGAAACATCTGTTTATCATTTTTTCTTAATGGAGAAAAGGCATAACATGGCAGTAACAGCCCTTCTTGCCCTTTCAGAAGACAGTATCTTACACAATCACACATCATTCATTCTTCAAGATATTCTTTCAGAAGCTGAGAGTTATCCATACTTATTTCCTTACTCCTGATTATTAAAGCACGTAATCTAACATGAATCTGTAAAATCTTCACAATCTCAAACAAAACATTGCGAAACTGCTAGGAAACCTTATATATCATGAAAATTAATATCTGGGGGTTTTGTTTCAGTATATTCTTTTTTTTTTTTCCCCTGTACATTGGAGAAACCACAAAAAAACCCGCCTGTAAATTCTTACAAAACCCACAAGCTTAACCCAAAGATTTTTGGAACCATGAGTAGCCAGCTGGCATTTCCAGCCAGTTTTCTACAGCCCATTCCTCTGTTATTCTTCAGGAAATTCTCTGTATCAGGACTGTTATTGCCTGGCTATTATTTTCCCATCGCACCGTGTCTTTCACATGGCTTTTGTACCTGCCAGCAGTTGAGTTCAATAGAAACCATAATGATTCTCATCCTTAGAAGACAAAACAAGAAACCAGACATGACTGTGCACACCAAAATTCAAACAAAAAGTCACCTGTGCCTTTCTTCACGACAGCTCTCGCTGGCGTTGTGGGACGACGAGCAGTGTTTGGCTTTTCTGCTGGTCCTTCCCTGCAGTCCTCCCCTTTGTAGCCAGGACAACATCTCCATTCCAGCTCTGTCACTGTCTTATATGCAACTGTGTACCGAGGTCTGAAACTCGTTCGGTATCTGCCAAAACGGGAAGCATTTTAAACAATCCATAACCCAAGCTGGTATTTAGATTAAAGTTTAAAATTAAAATTGGTTTCGGGGCTTTTAATAATGAAAATCAAATACTTACAGCCATTATTCATTTTCTCCTTTAAACATCAAATGAACAAATGTTTCTGTCTAGGTTTTAAAGCTGCCTCCACTCGTCATAATAGGGAGCCATGAAATAGGGGTTTTCATGTATGAGCAGAGGAATAAAATGTTCTGGCAAGTGGAGGTACAACTCATCAGATGCTGCTGAGAGTAACAGTGACCACCAGTGTCTTACTCTATGCACTCAAAATGTTTTTCCTCTAACTTTTCATTGCAACCCTCCCACCAGGGCTCTTCTGAACATCAAAAAATGCTTCTGCCTGCTTTGCCCCATTTGTATTGCCACAGTCTCCACTTAAGCCATTCCTCAGAACCCATATGTATGGCACAGTCAAAGCTGAGAGGGATATTCCTGCGAAGGACAAAATGCTAAAAGTGTGAGTCAGACAAGGACATGAAACAAGGAATCAGATGAAACACTACAACCAACAAAGGAATCAACTCTTTCCTACTTCATCAGTTAAGTTGAAGAGGGTTTGGCAGACAAACCTATGCACACATTTTGTACATACAACCTTGAGCTTCCCTGATTAATCACTCCAAAGTTAATAAATTACAAACTGATTCTGGTTGTGCAACTTTCTTTAACCATAGACTTTTCCATGGCTTCCCTTGGAAGCCAGTGGGAAACACATCCCATGTGTTCAGCTGTGGTCAGACACTGTGCTATGCCACCAGAGCATAAGCAGAGCCTATGCTATTGAATAAAAACTTAATCAATTTAAGGTACAGCTCATTTTGGATTGAGAGATGAGGAAAATGAGTAAAACAGGAATTTGCCACCTGAGCTCTATAAAGTGGTATTCTTGGAGCATATAGAAAAAAAGAAGTCATCCCAATTTCTCACGTGAATTGCTTTCTCTCAGTTAAACTAGCATCATGCTACTAACTTCCCTAAGGCCTTTTTCAGATTTTTTTCCCTTAAGATTATTTCAGATTAGAACAGTTTGCATCCATTAATGAATGACAGGCTCATTTCCCAGCTGAGGTGTCCCTAAACAGTAATACCAGCAGAATAAATGCAGGACAGCAGCAAAGGAATCTACAGGAGCTCTGTAACAGATTTCAGCCATAGGCTGCCTGGGCTCACAAGGTGTGTGTCCTGGGACACAGAACACAGTACAGAACAGCACCAGGAGCAGCCATGCTATCACACAAAAATCACCTATTTCATTGAACATGGTCTTGTATTAATATGCAAAATTCCTTACTAGTAAAAAAAAAATTAAAAAATAAATTAAAATAAAATAAAAATCAATCATCAGCTACCAAATGGAAAGAAGCAAATCTTACACGGAGTGAAACATTTCCTACTGAAAGTCACAGAGTGGGAGTTAGTTTACTGTTACCTTCAAAGCTTCTCCTGCCACGTGTGCAAATAGTTGCTGAAATAATTCTAAAATTTTTTTATTCATCATATTTCAGATACATAATTTTAATACAATGTCCCCCATCTGACAGCCATTTGCTGTCCCTTTTGGTAAGCTGGTTAACAAACTTGCAGTTGTATGCTTAAAATATTAACTGCTAATCATGAATTTGTTTCTTTTCTAAATGTATCCTTCCCAATTCTGCCACAACACAGTCTAATTTCTGCACTTGGGAAATACTCAAGTGTTGTTTTGCATTATCACTTTGTCTACGACTTCTCATTTAAGGGGAAAAAGCTACTTTCACTAGAGACAATCATAGTTTTTCCAACTACTTCTGGGCCAAAGTAGTTTATCCTTATAAGCCTGTCTGGATTCCATTCTTCTGTGGATCTGCATAGGAAGGCAGGGTCAGGCTGTGCTGTATCTCTGTCTATGCTCTGCTCATAACTGCAGTGGTTTGCTGTGGCCGTCAGCTTTTCAGACTCTGACTTGGAGCACATAAACTCAGAGAGGGTTTCCAATCCTTTTATACCTTCTGAACACCATATATGAAACAGCTGTAGACTGCATTCCAGCTCATCATTTCTTCTACAGTTTTCACTTAAACATCTGCTGAATCCTGTTTACAAAGCACAGAAATCCCCATGGTCAAGTGCTTTAAGAATTAAATACAGGAGTGCAATGCAGAGGGCACCACTGGGAAGAACAATATCCCGGCCACCCAGGAACTTCCTTTTCTTTCTCCCTTATCTAAAGTATTAAACCACATCTTGTGTAGATAATTTGGATTTGAATCCTTTCCTTCCACTAGCTGCCAGAGTCAGGAGCAACAGGATTAGCTAGATGCTTTAATGTTTTGAAGTGGGTTTGAGAGTCATTACAACCTCTCTCACAACCACCACATTATTGAAATGCAAACTTTGAACTTCCAGATCAGTTTTCCCATGCCGGAAATGGCTGTTCATACTTCTGTATGATTTCCATAAAACACTTAACTGCTCCTAACTTTGTGTGTGTTCCTCTTTTTACTTTCAGGGCCAAACCCCTTCCTGAAAAATACAGTATTTTGGTTATTTTCAAATGCCAAATCTCTCTTTTTTCCCAACAAAGTTTTAAGAATATAGCTGAAACTAATTTTATAAAATGAATAAGAACTACTCATATGCAAATTGTGCACTTTGCTCAAATTACAGAATGAGGATTTTCCATATTTCTGACAATTTTCTCTTTGAACACCTTCTCTGCAGTCATATTCATCAATACAGACACTTTCAGATGATTTCAACAGTCAGAAAAATCATGACAGAACCAAATACAAAAGAAGAATATAAACAAATAAAAAGATACTAAGCTTAATATTTTTCCAAAGTCAAAAATTTAAAACTTTTCCAAACTCCATCTTAAAAATTGAAAAGCAGTCTACTTCTTGAAAATTCTTTCAAATTTGAAACAACACAAATTGGAATCGTTTCGTTTTCAGATATGGTACATCAAATACAGATTAACCTGAATCATAAATCACAATTCTCCTAGAGCCAAAAGTAAGCTAGAATCAGAACATTTTAAAATCTTGATCTAGAACAGCTTTCATAATCACACTTTGAACTGTGGTAACAGGAGACCTATACTCATGGATGGCTCAAAAATTCAACTGGGATTTACTTACCAAGAACTACTTCTCTATACTCCCAGTCCAGCTGAATGAATCACACAGCTACTCCCATTTTCTCCAGGAAGGCTAGTCACGTAAGGCTGGGAAACAGGAACTTACACTTGCACTTCTCTAATTCGAATCCAGTCACATAAAAATTTCTTTAAAATCACAGCTTCACTGCTACAGCTTCTGCACCAATGACACTCCTCAAGCACAACTGCTGTGCAAGTTGCCCATGCAAGGAACAGTGTCACTGAGACAGCACCCTCCAGCTGCACTGACAAATGAGTCACCAGCCCCAGGGAGATTCTCAATCATACAAGATGCTTTCTAAAGTCAGAACTTAGCTCACTTAGTGAATTTCAGTAGAGGAGCCGTAAACTTCCAGGATTTTGCTAGGACACAGCAGTCTAACAGCACTGAACACAATTATATTGTTGGTTACAGTTCTAACAAAAACAAATCATAAATTTCTGCTAGGGACTGCATCCTTAATTTGTGATTCTATGTATGTGAAAGACACAAGATTGGGAACTATCAAAATATACAAATTAGACATGTCTTTATTTAAATCTGCAGTATTCTGGATCCAATTACTCATTCATAGTCACAGCAAACATATAATATACCATCACAAACATGCAAAACACACAAAATGCACTCAGAGTACCTAGAGAGACAAAACATTCCACTCTCCATAAAGCTGGATAAAGACTCATGGTTCAAATATAACATCAAGTTTCACATAGCTTATCTGGCAGATGTGAATCTTTACGGAGTTATCTAGTGAGGCAATTTTGTCAAAAGAGTCCATAAAAGTCTCCTAAGTGTCCTAAAAATTGAGGCTCCACTTTCATACCTTTATATGCTGCAATGCAATTCAAAGCCAGTAAAACATCAAATGTTCCTCTGGTTGACTTGGATTCCTGCTATTCAAATATGTGTTAATAAACACAATTATTTTTACAAGTATACTTCAAAACTATTAAAAAAATAGCAATTTCTTATGTGGTTGGAAGTTGCAGGTAACACACCAGCATTTACTGTGCCTAGTCATTCCATTCTCCTGTGGACTTCAAGTCCAGGATGATGGTCACAATCTTTTGATGAATTGAGCTAAATACTGAAATCAGTCTTTTATAAAGCATGAATAAAGGTTAATATCAACTGTCTCTAATCTTTCATTGCAAGAGAGAACATAAGAACAGCGGTTTTTTAGGAGTTTTTTCACAACAGGCTTGTAACTACCCACACCTACTACCTTCACCATGAACTCAACATGCTGATCAAATGAGAAAACACATCCAGAACACTAATATAAACCTCCACTTTTAATATCTTAAGTGTTTCACAGCTGAAATGAAGTTGTACAGGGTGACAATAGCACTCAAATAGTCCTCTTCTTTGAGAGAGAAGTACTTCCACAGGAAAATGCTTAATTAAAAATTCATGTTTGCTGCAAATGCTGGACCTTTTGACTAGGGAATGAGCTGTAATATTCCCATGGTGCTAAGCCACAGAAGGAAACGGTTAACTGATATTTGGAATGTCACCTAATAGCGATAAAACAAATCAGAAACATTTGGACGAAATTGGTGGGAAAACATATGGCTCAGCTCTGTAACTGGATATTAACATTCAACCTTTTGGGAAATGCAATGAGATAAGTGCCACCACATCCTCACTGCGAGGAAGGGACCACAGAATCAGCATGTTTCCACATAGGCAGCGCATAAAATGTTTACTCTGAGCACAAAGCTTCAAGGCTGGTCCAAAATTCTGTAGTGATTGGAACAAGTCCCATGACTTCAGCAGCCTGGAAATTTCTGTCTTTATAAAATAGAGGATATCAAATCTACACTGTTTAACATTTTTATTGCATGTAGACACATTCTTTGTAAATTGCATCGTCTGGTAGCTATATTTATACAGTTATACTATAGTTATATAGTCCCAGTCATCCACATCTCCAGTATTTACAATGGGAGCACAGAAGTGGCATATAGACACCACTCAAAACCACTACCTAGATGTAATTAAGATGTAATTAAATACAATCATATTTTGACTAAATATTTTTTATTTTGTAGACTGAAAATACTTCTGCTGAAAAGATACCTTATTGGCTGTTTATACTACACAAACACTGGACTAGAACCAGCTGATCCTATGTTTTCTCCTTCCCAAGCACACAAGCCTAATTGTACGTCCCACAAATGGTGGCAGAACTCCTAGTTCCACTGAATTCTTTGGAGATTTTAGCAGTTGTCTGTCACAGTGAGTTTCAGCACACCTGGATTTCAGGTGCCTTGCGTGAAGGTAAGGACAGGTTTTAGTTGTCTGTATTTCCATGAAGGCCAACAGCAATAGTTCACACAGCCAACAGAGTCAAAACAGGGCTGCATCTCACCCTAAAGTCATTATTTACATCCTACTACCTACAGAGTGTGCTGGACACCACTGACTTGCATCTGTGCCACCATCACTGCACTTCTAAGCTCCCACGCTCAGATCCATCTCTCTGCATACAGGGCAGACAATTTAGGTCAGGGTGAATCAAATCCCACTTTTGTTTGTTGTTCTTTTATTTTCTTTACACTACACAGCAGCACCAGCAGCTATCTTGTGTTCCAGCTCACAGATGAGCTTAATTTGAGAAAAATGTGGTTTTACTAAGAATTTATCCTAAGGCATTTATAGCAAGCAGCGAAAAGATGTTTTGACAGGAATAGATGAGCCTACAGAAGTCTAGGTGCTCAGTGAAAGCAAGCCACCAAAGCCATAATAAATCCCAATTATACAATGCAGCAAAAGTCTATTTAAAAGAATCCTACTGCACCTCAAAATATTTTTTTCTATCTGGCATTAGAGATATTCAGTTGCTTCTTGCAGATGGACTTAAGCAAGTCTTGTCTTTACACTGCTATTCTTCCCTTACCTGGCATTTTTTCTTTCCAAAAATTTACACAAAGTTGGTCAGTAAACATCTTTACAGGCATTGGGGTCTGGGCAATTACATTTTCTTGAGAAAAATACCACTGACCTTAGACACTAGTCCAGTGTCTGGCCTACTCACAGCCATCTAGACTGAAGTCCCTCAAGGACCTTTGGATAACATAATAATCAAAATATATAGCATGAAAAGCAAGAAGAGAGTGTTTCAAAATTTTTTGTGCTGGGAAAAACAAAGTTTTGAGGTGCTCCTGTGGGAAATAAAAAGTTATGACAAGCACCACTAGTACATATGACCAAGGAAACTCAGCTTCTCTGGGCTTGCACAGGCACACAAGGGAGTTCTTAATGAAGTTTGCACTCATGTATAGCATGGCCAACATTTGTACCAGATCTGTTCTGAGCTAAATCCTGAACAAAAAACTTCTACTGACTGAGAGGATTAACAGGGAAGAAACTGAAGGAAAGCAAGGGAATTAGTCAAAGTACTCTGCATCCACAGGAACACAATTGCCTGCTGTGTACACACCCAAAAAATCACTCATCCAGGTCACTGCAAAGAGTGTTTTAGTATCTGACTATGAAAGCACTGTAAATTTAATGAATGTTTCATGGAATAAGAATGAGCATTTAGAGACTCAGTACTTTTTTCCATTGGTTGTTTTTACTTGGTCTCTTCACGCTACCTGGAAAGCATGATGGGACAAGATGACCTTCCATCTGGAAGAGATTGCTAAGTGGGCAGAGACCTGGCACAGGTGATTGTATTACTCCTTCATACAAGGAAGGAAAAAGTTGTGTTTGTCTATCCCTAAATAAAACTATCATCTCATCCAGTGGTACCAGGGAAGAATCAAAAAACCATGTTGCCCCAGCCAGCTCACAACAGCCTGGTCTCTGGTACTGTGTCGTCTTCAACAATGAACATAATTTCAATGCATCTGAGAGAATCTGGCTGAATTTTGCTGCAGAATTTGTGCTTTGTTCAGCAAGAAGGACAGAAGATTACAGGAACTGGTAAAAGGCAAAAACATTCAACTATTCTCAGGCATGGTTTGATTTCAAAATCTCCAAAAGTGCCATTGTTTATTACTTATACAGTGGATTTTATGCCACTCAGCTGGAGTTCTTCTATCAAAAAAAGATGAGATTCAAACTACAATTTTCTCTCTTGGGAGAGAAATGTTTCTTTGTGGAAGAAAGAACCAAGGACACTCTGAAATATGACCTCATGTCTCATACTAGTGATGTCTTCTTGTATATATATCTTCACACACACATACACAAATAGCTACCTATCTGTCTAACTCTCTTTTGGCTGCCAAGGATTTTATTTTCAAAAAGCTGACCAGTAAAGTCCAGTAGGAAATGCCCAGAAGTTTAAAATGTTAATACTCTTAATGTTGATAAATTACCACTAGGTAGGCATCCTCTCCCTGTGAGCAGCAAAACAAGGACAGAGGATGCATTTAAGTAACTCAGAGCCACAGACAGCCTTTGGCAAAGCTCAAAGCAGAGCTTCAGTCTTGGGATTTACAATGTTGAAATGCCAGTCAAACACATGGTAACAGACCAACAGTAAGCTATTAAAATCCCACTAAAATTGAATGGGATAGGAGAACCTTGAAAATACAGTCCTTTCAAAACGATTTCAGGAAAGTTTTGTAGAGTGGCAATGTGATGTACTCAAGTGATAGAAACAAGAACAACTTTGTAACAGGGTATATATTTACAAATCACACCTGCCTCTCCCAGCAGCAGGGACCAAGTTTCTCGCCTTACAGGAGTGGAGAGATGAAGTAAGGATGCAGAGCATTGCTGCTGATAAAGATGCCTGAAAAACTGAGCTCCAACAGTATCTCTTCTGCTTCTCTGCCCACGAAATAAGCTGTCTTCTAGAATGCTTTAGAAAAGCTGCTGCTGAGAGATTATTTGAAAATATACCCAGATGAAACAAATAACCAATACTTTCAGGAAGACAAGACTTAACCTGTGGGATTAAGTGGGACCCCAACTTTGAGAATAAAATGGAGCATTGTTTTGAGAGCTGTTACTTTTCAAGACACCAAATTAAAAGTGAACCAGAAGGGAAAGGAAAGATGAGATGCGAATGTAAAAATGAAGTCAGATGGGAGTCACAATATCCCCAGTGAGTAAAACTGACACTGCCCACTGTCTAATGGTACAAAATGTTCCTTGATTATTTGGGTGATTTATGATGAAATACACCTAAATGGGCCAGCAGCTCCCTGAAAATAAAGAACTATTGCTTTGGCAACAGTTTGGTGCTTAACAGAAGAGGCCCCAGACCTCTAGGTCATACATTTCTCAAACCAGAAAAGCATGAAACTTTAAGTATTTACATTAATGTGAAGTGAGGAGCAGTGTAGGATTTTTTCTTTTTTTTCAATATTATTGCAACAAACTCAAATGATGTGTGAAATGAAAATTCCCTGTCCAGTTCACAGAGAAGAAAGACTCTGCTGCGTTCAGTGCATGGAGACAGAGATGCACAATTTCAGTCTTGTGGAGACAGCCAGGATAACTTACCACACCCAGCAGGATCTCAAAGATTTTCAAACAAGCACACCAGGAGACTGAAGTTTTTTAAGTTTCCTTACTGTTTTCAATGCACAAGCCCCTAGGCTAACCTCCCTATGTAGTCAGCTAGCTGGAGCCTGTACAAAGAAATTCTGCTTCATACAAAATACACAAAGTTGGAAAGAAAGTCCTGAAGACCTTTATAGATACTTGGAGGGGAAACATTAAACAGCTCTCGCTTTCCCTTCAAGTTTCTGTGCATCCAGAGTTTTTCTTATGAGATATGCATTGCTGGAGGCCAGTGGCAAACGCAGGCTCAGCCTGTGCTGACTTGCATATCTGAGGTTTGATCCTGCCCGGTGCTGAGCACTCTGACACTGATCTGCATGCTTGATTTCTAGCAACAGAACTGTCTCAGAGAAAACTACACTGGGACTGTCAGAAGGTTGAAAACTACACGGGGATTTCCTCTGTGTTCCTAGGCTGGGGCTGTTGTGCTCCACCCAGGTCGTTCTGGGGATGCCAGATGGATGAAGCCATTCAACTTGAACTGGATGTCTCCTGCGAGGGTTTTCAGTTATAAAATTTCCACTTTTACCCAGTAATATATTGTTAATAAATGTTAAAAAGCAGTGTTTTACTCTGTAGTAGTAATCTGTTCTGATGTTTATGAATGCAGAAAACTCGTAATAACATTCTCTACAGTCATTTCAATCCTGTGCTTTGAATCTTATTCTGGGCCATGAATAAAATCATTATTAGTTTAGCACTGGGCTTATTTATGATCATTTGGAAGTATTAAATGACAAGAAGTTGGAAAATATTGCTCAATGAGAAATTTGGAGAGGCTTGCTAATTTAGCTTTTGATTCATTCACCATTTTCTTGGTCATTTTCTAAATGAAATAATGGGCTTGGTTCATATACATGTATCATTGGTGTTAAGATGAGAAACTTACACTAAATCATGAAATTCACTCATCGCAAGCTAAAGACAGATGACCTCACTTGAGCACACAAATATCTTTACTCACATGAGCATAATTAATGGGGGCTGGTACATGAATTAGGAGATCTGATAAAACATCCTTTCTTCAAGTCCCTGAGCAACCTCATCGAAGTTTGAAACTGGTTCTGTTGTTAGCTGGGGGCTATGAAGGGATTGCATGACCTCCAGAGGTTCTTACCAAGCTATTTTTTTTTTCTATTTTATTTACTACCTCGTAGGGGGAAGTCCTGTTTGTAGCTCTGTAGCAAAGACTGAAACCCAGAAAACATCCCAGAAAATATTCAGCCACTTCAGTTCAGGCTTCAAAATCAAAATCTTACTAGTGAAAGCAGATTTTCCCAAAGTGCTGGGCTGTAAACTGGTGCACCTCTGGTAGAGCCAGGTGTGCCCACACTCTCTACAGAACAAGAGGCAAAACAAACAACTGCTATGAGAACATCCTACCCTCAATCAGCCATAGTGACCAGAGGATGTCCCAAACAGCCACAACCCTAAGGAATGTGTAGGATCTAACCTGGAGGGCAACATGTTCTTTCTTTTAGAAATGGAAAATGCTACTAGTTACAAATGGCTGTTAGTGCTAATTAAGTTACCAAACCATTCATAAAAAAGCCAGGAATGGAAATTCGTGACAAAAGAAGCAGTGAGGGGTCAGTTATTTATGAAGTAATATTAAATTTCAAAACATCCAAGTTCTTTTTAGTGAGTATAAACACTAATATTTTTGTACCTTTCAGCCCAGTGACCCACTAATAACAAAGTTTCTCCTTCCTTTGCTAGTCACAGTTTTAAGAAAAACAAATCAGGAGCCCCCCACACTTCAAAGGAAACATACTTCAAAGACCATTTCTGCTCTTTCTACTCTCTCTCTTCCTATCTCTTAAGCAGCCACACTTCATCTCATTCATCCCTGACACCTTAATCAGCCAAAGCATTCACCAACTTTTCAGCAGGGAAATGCACTGTTGAGCCCAAGTACCTATAAAACAGTTAAACAATGAAGGGTAATAATTTCCTGAATTTCAACTTAACCTTTCAGGAAATACACCCAGCAGCCAATGTGAACTTACAGTTAACAATCATACACGTGTAGTCATTCCAACAGGGGGCTTTAGGGTTTTTGCCTTCAGACAAATTATATTTTAATGGGCTTAAAGGGTAGATAAAAAGGGTTCATGCATGCATATGATTTTAGGCTTAATCACCAGAGCTTTCTATTTCTAAAAAAAAGATCAAATCAGGCCTGACTATAATCCATATCTACAACACACACTCTCTTGTCTGTAAAGAACACATGGAATTCAGGAGTACACTGGAAGTTTAAGGCAGTGAAATGTTTACACTCCGATCTAACTAATTGTTATACATAACCTAGACTGTACCTAAACACTAGAAGGGCTCTTTAAATCTAGTCTTAAACTAATATAAACCAACAGTAAATCCACTGACTGATGAAAAATAGACCTAATAGTACTTAAGTACTAATAAAACACACACATCCATGATACAGTTAAGGAACTCTTTGTTTGGTTTGGATCTCACTGTCCCCACTGTCTGCAGCTGAATGAGCTCTTAGATAAACCATGGGTATCAAGAGGAGACTACACAGGGACTGTACTTTATTCCCATGAATATCTGCTATTTAGTTCATTTTAAGTTCTCTGTTCAAGTGTATAAAGGAGAAAAAAAGAGAATAATTTCCACAAAGTCCTCACAGTCATTTCTTTGTTGTTTTGCAGATCTTTCCTGCCCTATTTTTGTGAACATTAGCTAGCAAATGTATATAAACATATTTTGTTATTCGGACCACACTCCTTCTGAATTAAACAATATTTTTCACAGGAACCAAGTTAGGGGTTTGCAGGGTTTGAGGCATGTATTTCAAACTTTCTGGATTGGCACCTTTCTTACTCTGCCACCGAGAGAGTGTATATGCAACAGGTACAAAAATAAAATGACAACCTCTAAACAGATTTGAGCATAATAAAATTTCAAGATTTTGATATTCCACCTTCTCTTGGTGTTAATCAGCTGGTGCTGTGACAGGAGAAAAATATTTTGTGGTAAGAATAAGGAATATTTTATGTTAAGAACAAAGAACTGTTTTGCTGTTGCCATTATGGTTATGAAGAAAACACTGATGTTCACCAAAGAAAGTCAAACAGAGAAAACAAAGTCTTATGATAAGCATCTAATTCCATTCTCAAAAGAACAAAAAAACCCCATGAGACTGGACACATCTGGTGAGACCAAATGTCTGTTCAGCCCCATATTCTCTCTCTGACAGCAGCCAACTCCAGATGTTTAGAAGCACAAGGACAGACAATGCCATTTCAGAGAACCACAGAGAAATCTGGAAAGGACGGGACTTCTGGAGGTCATGCAGTCCAGCCCCTTGCTCAAGCTGGGCTTCCCCTTGTTACTCCTGCCAACAATCTCACACTCTCAGTGCAGGAATTTCCTGAGCTAGAAGCAATGCCTTTGCACTTTCTTCACCATCTACTGGCAGATAGTCTGTGAAAGTCCTAATTTACTGCCTCTGAAATTCCTTATCTTAATGCTTGGTCATTTATCTGTTTAAAGAGCTCAGTTTCAACCCCTCCTCACATGCCTCTGTAGCTCCACTACAGAGACTTCTCAGGATAGAGGGCACACCCCATTACACATCCATAAACTCAGTCAGAAGTCCAAAACGGCCAGTTCCAGACTCCAAAGAGAAACAAGGGAAGTTACACAGGACAGTGTTACTCAGCTGTCTGCTGTCTTTGTTTTTTCCCCTCAAATTCTAGTGTTTATATAGAGAAAAGCGGGGTCTTTAACAAAAATAACAACCCAAACAAACAGAAAGCAGCACATTTGAATGCCAAACACCCAACACCTATTGTCACAGGCCCCAGGGTGGCAGCGTCATCAGTGGCTGAAGTTCTATTTCAGTAGTACCCAGGCAGTATCTGTTTCATCATCACGGTTTCATGTCAAAATAAAAACTAGTTACTGTAGCTTTATTGTAAAACACTCTTCATGATCACCTCACCCCAAGTCTGAGCCTACAAAAATCTGTGGGAGTCTTTCCAGTGACTTCCTGGGGATGCTGAAATGGTTTCACGGAGTGCATATTGCCTAGATCTTTCAAACAGAAATGTGTAAATATTACTGCTTTTCAAGTGGAAAAATGAGGAAAGGGGATTTGCCTGTGACTAGCCAGCAGGTGAGCGAGATCCATCTGTTCCCTGATGCCTGCTGTACCTGCTGCAGCACACCTTGCCGCAGGTGGCCACTCCACAGATTACCACGTGGTCCACACGCACGAAGATTAAAATCAAACAAGCAACTTTACATTACCCCCCGTAAAATCTGCACCGGCCGCTCCCCTTGTTGGATAACAGACATGGATACACAGACTGTAAAGGTGCTGGCTCACGTTCCTGGCTCTCCCTGTAGGCGCCGATCAACACGGAGCAACCATCAAACCGGTTTTGAGCGCGGCTGTGCGCCGGCAGCTCCGGCCCAGGTGCGCTCCCAGCAGCGCATAGGTGCGGTCCCGGTGCCGCCGCTCCCGCCGCCCATGGAAAGCAGCCCGCGTGCTTTCCGCCCGCCTGCACGCCTCTCCAAGCCGACGAGGTGTGCCAGCGCAGCTCCCTCTCGGCAGCACGGAGCAGCAACTCAATCTGGCTCTAATTAGCTCCGGCAGCCTGATGTCCGCAAGGAGCGAGCGCTTTGTTCGGGGCGCGCTGGGCACCGGGGGCGGTCGCGCCCCCCGTGCCGCGGCCCTGCGCCTTCGGGGTGCCGGGAAACACCCGAGCACCGCGGCCGCTTCCCCGCCGGGGCTTGGCAATGGGTGCCCGAGCGCCGTCCCTGCCGAGGTCGCCCCCGGCGCTACTTACACCAGGGTGGGCTCGCAGGGGAACTGGTTCCAGGCGCACTTGTACTGGGCCTGGACGTAGCTCTCCGTCCCGTCCAGCACCGAGCAGCTCACGTTCTTGTTCACTATGTAGGCGCACCAGTTCCTGGGGGAGAAGGACAATGTCGGTCGGGCACGCCGGGCTCCGCAGCCCGGCTGGTCCCGCAGCGCGCCCCGGGGCGGGCGGTACTCACTTGCTGCGGGAGCCCGGCCGGGAGTACGGCAGG
>VYXD01004382.1:438636-546335 GCA_013397195.1 Hylia prasina | reverse complement strand
CCCGGGCAGTCCCCGCTCCCCGGCCCCTGCCCCAGCTGGCCGGCGACAGCCCCCGAACCAGTTTTCCCCCTGCAAAGCTGACGGGAGGAGACGGCCGGGCCGCCGGGGAAGAGCCCCCCGCTCCCGGGGACACGGGCTGCTGGGACAGAGGGCAGCCCGCGAACCGCGGGGAAGGGGCGCTGCGTTCTCCAGGTGGGGCCGGTGCAGAGGTGGTGAGCTCCCGGTGTCTGCGGGGCAGGCTGAGGCTGGTTCGCTGCTTTGTGGCAGCCCTGTGGTCCTGCCCGACACCGGTCCCATGAGGTGGTCCGTGTTCCCTTCCTGGCTCGATGACGGCTCATTTTGCCCGCTGTCATGGGAAGAGCGCTGGCGGCTGTCTCAGTGAGGGATGTACAATAAGCCTTTATTTGTAAGGAGAGGGGTTCACTGGGCAAAGTGAGAAATGGGTGTTCATCTTCACCTGGCTGTTAAAATCCAACTCAAGCACCTTGACTGAGTGACCTGCCCATATGAGGCCATCCCACCGAGGGCAGGACCACAGGGAAGTCCCTCTATCCTCTTCAGCTCCTGCTTTTTTTCAGCAACGGGTCCAACCGAGGGCGGGACCACAGGGATGCTCCTCTATCCTCCTAAGCTCCTGCCCTTTTGTGAGTTGGATTTTTGGGCTGAAGCAACATTGAACAAAGCATCGAGGCTGAGCCAGGGCAGGCTGCTTGCACCAGTGGGAAGGAGGGAAAGGGAGAGAACGATGTTTGGGTGGAGATTAGTTTGGGTGGGAGATTTGGGAACAGTGTGGGCTGCTCCTGCTGAGCCTGACCAGTCCCAACCCTGCTCACGCGCTCCCAAGGCCTCCCATGGCCAACAGCAGCTGCTCAGGCTTTCCTAGTTCCCACATGCAGGCAGAGCCAGCAGCAGGGCAGGGCTCTTCCTTCTGCTGTAGGCAGCAGCCTGCTGACCTCATCATTTGCCCCAACTTGCTGAAACAGGCAAATTTCATCTGCCAGTCTTACTGTGAGTCTCACCCAACAACTTCACTCTGCCTCCAAGTCTGCAGGGAAATAAGCTTTAAATGCTGCGGTCAAAATGATGCATTCAGACTGGTTTTTAGAAGCTGTTTAATTGGAAATATACACTAAAGCTTCCTGTCCCCTAGAGAGATGTGTGCCATTACAGATGCATAGCAACACTTCACTGGCAATAAATAGCAATGGAAAAAGATGAGAAGTTGCTTCAATCTGTCCCATTTCACTTGAAACCCTTCTAATGCTCTGTAAATGCTTTGAAGAGGATAACACCTCACTGTCTTAAGGAATTATGCTTTAACCTTCTCAAGATTTAAACAATTTCCTGTGCCATTGTCTGTATTCACAGAAGCATGTAATTCAGGTTTCATTATTTGTGCTGGCAGAAATCATCTGGAGTTTCCCAAGCCTGTAGAGAGCAAGACTAGAGTTCAGTCCCTAAAAAGCAATGAAGAAGGCTTTTTCTTCCTTTCCCCCCTCTTCACTGAGCCAAAGAACTCATGGAATTGGTCCTTTTCCAAAAGCGATGAGCAACATGGAAGAGCTGTACATTGTCCCACAAAGGGAAAGTCATTAAATAATGAAAGACTGAGGTCATGCCTGTCTTGAGAATGACTGCATAGTACAAAAATTAATAGACTGATTTAAACAAAATGAGCATGAAGCAAGAGTCTATTTCCATATGCTAAACACTGAGCTTATATTTTGATGAAGGAAGACAAAGCAGATATTACCTGATTTGCCATGAGGGCACCCAACTTACCTGTGAACCCCAGAGTCAATTGCCTGACCAAGCATAACATGGGGACGCCATTAAAAGGAAAGTTGTTAGAGCCTCTGCTTACCACATGGATATGACAGACAATAAGTCAGGAGCTTGCTGCAACTTCAGCAAACTTCTCAATGTTTGTTCATTCAAGAACTATGAAATCTCTCCTGATTTCTGATTTGTCCCTTTACTGTCTGGATCAACTACTTCGTAAATATTATGAAACAAGGCTTTGTCAGCATTTGCTGCCATTCCTTTAAAAGGCTATGTAAGACTTCTTCCACTGCACAAAGCACAGTGCATTTTGGAGTTTGTTTCATTTAAAATAAACCATAACAATGAAAAACAAAATCCTGCAGGACCAGTCCCATCTTCTCCCTGAAACTAGAGCTCTGTGAGAACTTGAATACAAGTGCTGCTGGGGAGAGTGAAGTTTTAGTGTGGCTGCATGATGGCTCAGTAAGGAGTGTCAGCAGAGGATGACTTGTGCTGCAAGTGTTGAGCTGAATAGAAATGGATGAACTTGGGTGGGTGCATAGAGCTGACCTCAGCTCCTCTGATATTCACAACGGGCCTATCAGTGTGATATCAACAGTAACCAGTACAGAGACTGGGCTTTGCCTGGAGAATCTTCAGCTCAGGTGCATGCTGAAGATGTGGTCCAAGCTCTGCATTTTTTCTGTGGGTGTAACTGGTTTTATTTCACAGTGTAAGTATGAGGGTTAATCGTATCCTCAAGGAGACAGAAATGTTCACAGTTTGTATTTCTGTGCCATGTCCTCTCATCTCTAAAATTCACAGTAATCCCAAGACAGATGATTCTTACAGTACATGGAAAGCATCCCTCCACCCCTCCCTACAAATGGAGCATGAAGTCCATGCGTGCACTGAGGACAGCTTCAGTGACTGGTGAGCTCAGTACACACATCCTTGGGAGACCAGGTTCAGTAGTGTGAGTCCATAAATCCTTTGAAATGTTTCTTTACTCAGCAGTCTGGCTGTGTTTCTAGCACCAAGATCAACTGTACTTTCATACTTTGTAACAGGATAATGTTGGGGAAACAACAAGGGCCATGTACAAGGACCTGCCAGAGACAGAAAAGTGCACAGAGCAGGTGGGCAGAATAATTTGCAAAAAACATTACCAGAGTATTTACTGCAGAACGTCAAGAGAGAAATGTGCCTGCAGTGGTGTGGTGCATGGGGTGGAAATTATGTTTTCCCTGTAATTACCACCCTTATCCATCAGCTTTTTTTTTTTTTTTTTTTTTTTTTTTTTTTTTTTTTTTTTTTTTCCCTGTATATTTCAGCAACAAATTGCTTTGCCAATTCTGGGTTCTTTTTCTTCAGGTTCACTGCCTCAAAACACTGCCAAAATAACCTGAGGTGAATGGCTTTCAGAGAGGTGTTTGTACTGCCTTGATGCTTCTCTTTAATAAAGAGAAAGGAAATATTGTCTGTGGCACAGAAGGTCCTTCAGGTACTTCTCACTGGCCATCAGATGTGAGGAGCTGGCCTGCAGCTGTGAGTGGTCTGGGTTTACATTTGGTGATGTGTTAACCCAGTCCATGAGTCAAAGCAGGTCACAGTGTCCCTCTGGAAAAATGAAAGGGTGTTAGGGAACAAAGAAAAGTTTGAAAGGAAGCTGTAGGAAACTCCAGGCTAAAAGAGGAAAGCTTGGACGGAGGTGTATGACGCATGCTGGCTTGGCTATACCAGGAAAAGTACTCTATGGGGAAAGAGGCATTGGAATACTGTTCTGCAGAGACATGATACAGCCCCATTCACTTGGCCTCTATGTCATTACATACTAATCTTAACACAAACATAAAAACTCTAACTTGAATCTAGGATGGATGTTTTGCAACTTTCCCACTCTCAGATGAGAGCCTGAGCTTTGCTTGCAATTTCTTTAAAAAAATTGTTCTCTGTCACAAGAAGCGATGTTTCAATTTTTAAATTTTTATGTATGTTCACCTCACTAAGTCCATCAGACACATATTTAGCTGTGAATATTTAATGAAAATTAATGACTGAATGAAAAGTAAATAACAGATGCTAAGAAAATTGCTATTTATAAACATTTCGACTTAGATTAAAATCCAAGCAGCTCTAGTCAGGGATAAATCAATAAATAAATGAGAGAAGGGAGAGCAGAGTAATTTGGTTTTCTCTTAACTGGAGAGCCACCTTGGAGAGCCATAACAGTTACACAACCACAAGGATTTTGTTCATTCCACAACAAAAGGTCTGTAGCAGAGCCCATCCTAGGAGCTCTGGAGTATGCAGAGAAATAGCCCATGTGGCTCCAGCCAGTGCTCGGCCACGTCTCCTTACTGAAGTGCCATATTTGCCTATCTAGGCACTGGCAGTGTGGTGTTGGGCATGTTTCAGTGCGTGGGTGGGCAACCTGGCAACTCCAGCCTTTCTTCCCTGGTGGTATTTCTTTTTTGGGGAAACACATTTATGCTAATTTTATTTATTTAAACAGAAAAACAAATAGGTGTAGTACAAAGACCCCAAACATTGCCTAGTGGCAGCATGCATCAAGCGTTTGTGTTGAAACTGATGCTCTTTATTGTCACAGGTTTGTTTTAGCTGGAGAACAAAAGAAACAAAGGCTGTTCCCTGGGAGCAGCTCTCAGCATGCCACTGCATCTGTTCAAGGCCTCGAGGTGGGACAGAAGAGATCAAACTACATTATTCACCTGGAAGAATGATCTGAGTGCTGGAGCATGGGAAACCTCAAGTATGCCACACTTGAGGAACAGCCTGTCTGCTTTATATAGAATGGTTGTGATACCTAAAGAAATAGTGGGATTAAGGTCTACACTCCTCCCATACAAAAGATAAGAGCTCTCTTATTTATTTTATAATATGAGAGGACCAACTGACATACCACCCATGGTTACCATGGTTTTCTGAGCAAGTCTGGACATCCAATATGGGGTGACAATCAGAGGAAAACATTTTGTTGCTCCACAAGATCTTTCAGTGAAGAGCCCAAGGCTGGCTGACACGTGTAAAGGGTGAAGAAGTTGATGACTATTGGAAAAAAATCAGAGGAGACTGGCATTTCTTGGCAGATGGGATGTTGGTGGGAGGGTAGAGGAGGTAGGGGGAAGAGACTTCTTTTTGTCAGCTTATCTTTGATTTGGTAAAATTGCCAGGTGACTTCAAGGGAGAAGATGCACAATGTTCTTTTGTGCTTTCCACAGCTACTGCTTCTCTAATCTGCAGATACAGTAGGACAAAGCTGATTTGTACAAAACTACAGTTGCTGCCTGTGCACAGGCCCTTCAAAAAGTGGCAGGCAAATTGCTGGAATGTATTTAAAAGGCTGAGCCTTAAACTGTACACTCTTTACCCTTGCTGTAAAGAGTTATTTGAATCTTGCTTCTTATGAAATGTTGTCATACTTATTTTGATATTTCACTTTTGATGGTAGCGCAATATTTCAGAATAAAGAATAAAACTGAGGGCATTAATTACTGTGCAGTCCTTTCCTCCTGTTGTACAGGGCAGCTTCCAGAGTTTCACAGCATGCACTGCCCTTCTCAACATGCTGCTCTTTGACTGAAAGTGAGGGATTTCAGCTTTCATGATACTTTAAAGATGAGCTGGAATGGAGAGCAAGGGAGTGGCACATGGCTTTGCAGTGCTTGGGACAAAGTTGTCAGCAGATTTTTGAACAATTACATTGCTCTTGATAGAAAATAACATGATCCTGAACTTGAATTCCTTGTTTATCTGTTCATCCAGTCAGTTCTCACTGAAGTTCCTGGGGTTTGAACTAAGCAAGAAAGTTATGTGAGTCTAACTACAACAGGGCAAGTTTCTATGCAGACATTATAATCTCGTTTTAGGCATAATAGATGTTGGTTTATTTAAAGGAATTGATTAAAAATGCAGTCACTCCACTTAAAATTAAAATAAGAAGGTCTTCCTGAAAACAAGAGGTGGAAATTCTTTATTGTCGGTAAGACCTAATACTGTGATTCACAATAGCAGTCTTGCTTCCTAGGAAAAAAATAACTCCTGGTTTAATTATTTCCCAATGAAAAAAATGAAGGAAACCTTCTCTATGTTTCTTCTGATTCTTATCTGTTTTACATTCAAAAAATTTACTTAATAATTACCTTTGCTTATTATACAGATTTTACAAGAAATTATTCTTGATAAATGTTTTGCATTGTATCTTAATTGTGTGTCCAGCTCTGTATTAACCAGACTGCAAACCATGTGTGTTGGATTTCTCAGGGCTGCAAATAAATAAACTAGTGATAGTGCTCTGGTTTGATTAATTAAGAAATCTAAATGAGCTGAGGGCAACATGCTCAAAGTAGCTGAGTACTTCACTCCCACCAATGTTAATGGAATCAACAGTGCTCATCTCTGTGAAAACTGGGAATTAAGCACCCAAGATTTGTTTCAGTCAAACCTCTGCTGGATAACATCACTGGGTGCCATCTCTGTGCATTTTCTGCCTCATTCTGCCACCTCATCTTGAAAATCTCAGGCAAGGATCAATAGTTTATTTTAAAACCCCAAATATTCTGTTTTCAGACATGCTGGTTAAAGTAATTCCATTACTTGGGTAGCGAAGTCCTTGGAGTACAGGGAAGTACAGAAATGTTTTCCACAGACAATGGCCTTGTTGGTTTTTTCTTTCCATTACTGGGAGAAACTGGGTAGGTTTAAAGACATGCCTTCTGATGAGCATCAGCCATGTAGTTAATTACAACTGGTAGACAGAATATTTAAAGGTGTATTTAAATTCATTCACCATGACATTTCCATTCTGTATCATAATATCCTTCAGTTAACTCAGTGTTATGTAAATTGGTAAATATTTAGAATTTAGAACGTCTCAGCAGTTTCAGCAGTGTCCTTAAGTTTTCTAAGAGATGAGCCCAGATTAGTCTTGAATTTCCTTTTTCCCACCTGAGATCAAAACCTCGTGGTGAGGATGGTGACACCATTTCCTCTGATTCTTTCAGACACATCTTACACTTCAGCATCCTTCCTGCTGCAGGCTGTACAGACGAGTGTTCTTGATCAACCATGGACTTATATCCTCTTCGTCTTTTATTGTTAAAAGGAAATATCTGTTGCCAAAAGAGGGTGTGGTTTTATATGGTCTTGGAAGAGCAGTGGCTACAGGGATGATAGCTGGGGGATAGAAATTAAAGAAGAATGTTTCTGGTATGTTCCTTGTGTGGGGGACTGAGAACTGGTGGATCAGATGACAGTAATACTTCCACTGGACAAAACTGTATGAAGTAGTGGTAAAATGAACTCATGGTTTTAGAATTTTCTTCAGTGAACATAAGATACGATGAATTTATGTATAGGAGCATATGTTCAAGAATGAACTCAGTCATGGACTCAATTCAGGGCATCTGGCATTATTTACAGCATTTGCTTTTACTTTAACAAGCACAGAATTTCAGGCTTGTAGAATGTTATTTAAAATATATATATTTTATGACAGTTGAGATTAAATCTAAACTTTAGGATGAACTCTGTCATGAATTGTTGGTACTCTCTGCTCCTGTTGCTGTTGGGCTTTTTCTTCCCTTTAGCCATTCACAGAAGAACATGGTGGAGTCATTACTGCTCTAGGATGAGAAAGTATTAAGGAAGGAATTCTGTTGTTTTATAGGTACCTGTCAGTGATGCTAGAGTATATGAACAAAATCAGAGCTCTGTTGTCTTCAGTGTTACAGTCTCAAGCTGTGTGCTGAGGCCTGGTCCCTACAGGGAATTTTGCCACTCCAATTACACCAACAGTGTTAAAGCCAGAAAAAGGTCTTTAGATTGCACAGGTTGTTGTGCATATGCTGAGATAGCCTATTTTAATTTGGGAAGTGGTTAAACTGTGCCAGATGAAAATTCCTGTATTCCAGTAATAACACACTAAGTGTTGTAGGGCAGCTGAGGTTAGGATGGAGGGGGAGGGAGTGGGAAGAATGCAGAAAAGGAGCAGGGGGTTTTTGGTCTTTTCTTTTGCTTTGTGTTTCTCTTTCTGAAAGAAATGAAAAGCTTATATTTGTCATTGCTGTTTAGAAATACATTGGCTACTATTGTGCTCCTTTTAGTTTTGATTTTGGAGAACTAGGAGAATCTTTAAGAAGCTGCCTTGCTGTCAGTCTACGCATTCACTTTGAATAGTTTTCCAGCCATACCAACAACAGGCCACTTGAAGGCAAACATTCAATTAGTAAATCTCACCAGTTCATTTCTCCTTCCTGAAGTTTGTCGTTGACAGAGAAATAATATCACAGAAGCTGTGACTGTAGACATATTTTTAAACTGTGCTAGGGGAAAATAAATTGCCTGAAGCACAGTAGGACATTTCCTAATTGGAAATCAGGGAAGCCACTGCAAATTATTACACTGTAATTTCACTACCAATAGTGTACTGCTGAAGATTAACACAAATTATGGGGACAGTTTTTCTTCACAGAGAAGACATCCATATCCAGAGGAGAAATAATAAGCCAAATGTCTAGAAATATTAGCTGTGTATAACTGGAGAGATTTAGATAACTCACAAAGAGCCACTTCACTGAGTGTATCCTGAGACAGCCAAAACTTCACTGCCTCATGCATGAGTTGTCCTTTTTCCCTTGAAAAAGTGGGAATGCTCCCAAGACCTTTATTCCTAGAGAGGTCTGCTCAGTTCAGTGGACTTTACAACAGCGAAATCTCGATGGAGAAGGAATGACTTATCATTGTTAGATTACAGGATGTATTTTGTTACATCAGTGTTCTCTTTAAAAACTGAGGCAGAAAAAAATAATTTCTCTATCTACTATGCTTCATTTGTCCTTACTTTTTTTTTTTTTTTTTTTTTTTTTTTTTTTTTTTTTAGTACCATCTACATTTTGTTTTTTCATTTAAGTTCCAGTTCCTGGAATTCCAGCATGACTTGAGCATTTCAGATTGTATTGCAAGAGAAAGTTAGTTCTGGCATTCTTTGCAGAGAGCAATTTGAAAATTTGACTCAAACCCATCCTACAGACTCAGAAACAAAAAGGAAAGTACATATAATGGTAGCATTTTCAAATCTGACTTTTAAGCCAGTCTCCTGATTTTTTTTTTAATTTTTTTTTTTTTTAATTGTTAGAGCTTTGCAGTAATTCATTTTGTCCAAGTGCTTCTGACTTTCAGCAGTCCTCTGGAGTTGCTGTCTGGAGTTGGCAACACAGATTACCTACCTTAAGGCAGTATTTGCTATGTGGCATATTGAAAGGCAACAATGACTTTAATTTATTTATTTTTAGATTCTTTATCCAGTTATGGAATCAGAATTCTTCACTCTTTTATCAGCCATGCTTTACTTTATTTAGTTTTCCTTGTGGGGTAGCTTTCTCTGGTAAGGGTCATATATCAGGACTGAGTTATGGGTGTGAGACTCTTCCCTTTTTTCCCCTCAATTCTGTCTGTGGTAACTGAGTATTTGCATTTCAGTCACCCCCTCAAACTACAGACAGCACTTTATGCGTGACTCATTTCTTGGTGACTTGCAAAAAACTCTTCTGAGACACGTAAGTGCTGATAATTCTTTCCAGGCTTTAGCAATTTAATGTGAGGAGCTATCTTAAAATTCAAGCCCAGATCCTTTGCATGGATATACTCTTTTGTATTCAGGCAGTTTAAAAAAAAAAAAAAAAAAAAAAAAAAAAAAAAAAAAAAAAAAAAAAAAAAAAAAAAAGCAGAAGTCCACAGCCAAACATTGCAACATATGTTGGACACGCATCCAGGGATCCAGGGGTGGGAACAAGACAATCCTTTTCTACAGACTGTCTCTAGGGTCTGGTCCTGTTTTTCAATTGGCAAAAAGTGGTTACAAAACATTTTACACTAACAGCAAAACCTCACCACTGTTAAGGACAAGATTGGCTTGGGCCTTTTGAAGGCACAGGGCCTCTGCAGGTTCCTGCTGCTGCTGCTGCAAACACAGATGTTTGAAGCAGTCAAAATTGCACACATTTAAATGAGTGATGGCTTCTGCCTATGAGTAAGACTTTTATTCAGTGTAGTAGAGAATTAGACTGTTAAAAAAGACAAGAGCCATATGCAGCTGCTCTCTGGTCATTATTGGAACCTTGGATCTTTTTCTGATATATTAAACAAAGGGAGAAAGCATTTGGTTATCAAAACTTAACTTTTTGAATGCAGGTTATTAAATGAGAGTGATACCATCCAAAGCAGTCAGATTTTGCCACTTTAACAGTCAATGAGCAGATCAAATTTACTTGCCATCACCATCGTGTACACAAATGGATACTGAAAGAACAATGTTGTTTTCTGAGGCTGGAAATCCAGTGGCTTCATGTCCAGCAGTACAAAATAGCCAGCATCTTGCACAGAAGTCTACTGCTTCTCTGCCTACAGCAATCCTGTTTAATAATTTTTATTTTACATCCTAGAGAAATTTATACCAGTTGACTTAACCTGAATTTTAGGAAGGAAAAAAAAAAATCTTATTAAGTGACATCCAGCATCTCCTCTCCAAAGAGTTTCAGATCCTTTGGCAAAGATAATCTGATAGCTCCTTTTTTCATACTAGAGGATCCATTTTTCCTTTTTTTTTTGAGAAGAAGCTTATATGTACTACTCACAAATCTTTCTCAATCTTTACTAAATATATATCGTATATATAGAAGACAGGCAGTTTTTGTTTTTGAAAAGGTAAGCTGAAAATTAAGTTGTTTTTGAAAAGGTAGAGGGAAATAATACAGATGAAAGTTCTATGTCTTATGGATTCTGAGATGGCATTATTTATTTTTCAGCTAAGTGAAAATCTGAACAGGATTTGATTACTTCTGTATCTCTCTGTGTAGTTGCTTTGTCAAAGTGTTCCAAGAGCAATAACTGGCATTGCCTAAAACCTGAGGAATGTTCTCACAAATTTCCCTCTTTCCCAGGAATCAGAAGAACTGGAAAGAATGGAGGCAGATATACAGTTAGTGTCCATAAAAAATATGGCAAATACATTCCAAAGGCAGAGCAGACTTAAAGGTGATAGCTGTGATGTTGAAACATCTGAAAACTGAGAACAAGAGAACCAGGTAACAATTATTAAACTGATTCCCAAAGTTCTAACCTTATTATAAATGTATTTCAACCCCCCCCCCCCCCCAAAAAAAAAAAAAAAACAAACAAAACACGTCTTGCAGAGCACTAAATGCTTTGTGCTTTTCCAACTCAGGAAAAAGAGCCCAAATTTCTTTCCAGTTCTTGCCCTGTCCCCTTCTCCCCCCCAGGATGGCATATTTGTCATTATTATGTTTTGCATACAATCTCTGCACATGCAGGAGAGTTTTTCAACAAAGGAAAGGCTCACATTTGAAGTGGTGTTATGGAAAATGTTCCATATCATCAGGTCCTTGACACATCGCACCGATGTGTCAGCATGTCTTTATAAGGATCTGGAACAGTCAGTCTTGGCAACAAAGCTAACCAGCAAACTCTTTGACCCCAAATTCCTCTATTTTGATAATGCTATCATGCATTTGACACAGGGCCACAATTACCCTCTTACATACAGGAAACCCTTCATAAGAGAAACTGAGTAACTCTTATTAAAGAGAAATTAGTTTGAAGTGATAAGCTGGAATCTGAATAAACCACGCTACTTCCAGATAATTCCATTTGCCAAAATTCTAACAAAAGCATCCAAAAGCTCTTTCTCCAAGCCTGGCAGAGACCCCTCCAGATCCTCAGAGAATGCAAGAGAGTTCAAAAGTTCACTTGTTATTTGCACTTCAACACATTTGGTTAAAATAATGTGTCCAATCTTTCTTAACACTAGAAGTATATATTACAATTCTGAGATAAGAGAAAGTAGAGCAGTTCAGGGAAAAAAATTTAACAGAAACATTTAAAATATATTTACGGCATTTAAGAATCAGCATATCAATATATAAGGAGCAACAATTCTCCAGAATACTTGGCATTTTATAGGTAAATCTTATGAAGTATATCTGTGTATATCCAAGCCAGCTTATTTTTCTAGAAAATACGAATACTTGAGAAATATTAACATCAAAAATGACTCAGGCCTGCATAGCCTAGAACACACGTTCCCATGCTGTGATTCAGTGGGTGGCTGAGCAACTGGGAGTTACATGGCTCTGGGAGACACAAAATACCTCACAAGGAAGATACAAAATCTAAAAAATTCAGAGTGCTTTCTTTCCTAGAAGAAAAATAGTTTATTTTATGACCAGACCTTTTTTTAAAAGTTAATCCTCCTTTCATGACCTTTCACCAACACAGGGAAGTTACCTGATCACAATGGTGAGAAGTGACCCTTAATATCTTTTGGAACGGGGTACTTGGCATAAGTTTCAAGTCCACTGCAAAGACATTTTGTAATGTATGTTGACCAGAATCCTGAATCCATGCCTACCCGTCAGTGCGGAAACCGAAATAGGCTTTAGGAGTTACACTGGTGAGACCATCCATAAATCTGCCATAAATCCCTCCCTCTTACATCGAGGGATGGGTCCACCTCTCCTGACAGATGGCTCAGCTCTTCTGCTACTCCTTGCATACTTACCTGGTATTCCACCTTTGGGAACTCTAGCAGTTTCCATTTTTCTGCTCATCTTCCCTGTACCATCAGCATCCAATTGCAGGGAACCCTTACCACACTTCTGAGTCTCCTGGGGGCTCTCAAGTCATGTGCCAGTAGCCACCATGGCTGGTTTATGTCTAATCCCAAACTGCCTCAGTCTTGGAACCATCCAACAAGAGGCCTAGCAAACTCTCGGGTCTTCTTTTGGGAGATGTGAAAATTCAGACCCAAATTTCAAAGCCAAAGATGTCTGATTCCTCATGCTCTTGTTGCTTCCATACTTCCCCCTTCCCTACCCCACACTCCTCCATTCAGACTTTTCTGGGGATTCTTTTTTATCTTTGAATCTTGTTTATCTTGGCAAAGGAGGGTGCCAAAGATTAGTAGGGTAGAGAGACTCTACCAGCACCACAAGCTTATTCCAGAAACAGTTAAGAGGAAGAAGTAAAGACCCTTTTGGCTTTGAGCAGCATGAGACAAGTACAGCACTCTGCCAGCACTGTGGCTGGCCTCCCAATGTTTATTTCCAAAGAATAGTCAGATCTTGTACAGTTCAGATGATCTGACAAGGACTCCTAGAAGGGCTCAGTTCTGGAGGTAGATACAATCTCCGTCCAGAGACCAACTGGCTAAGTCAGTCGATCTGACCACCCACTTTCAGAGGGACTTTTTACTTTCAAGCTTTGCATGACAACAAAGTGCCTTTGGCATCCAAAGGCGGTCCACATGGAATGTACTTACAAACTTCAAAACTGTGGTTAAAATGCCAGTGAAGGACATGATTAGTTGCAAGCTTGCACATGTCTGTACAACATCACACTGCAACAGCAACACACCATAACTCACTAACTGATCTCACCAGTCCCATTTCTACCATGCTGCTGCAGCAGTTTGACCCCAGCAACTGTGTTGTATGCCTCAGGTCAGTTCAGGTAAGAATGATGCAAGATGAAGTTGCTACACTGAAGGCAGCTCTCTATAAACTATTTATCTGCCAAAATTACCACTGGCAACAGAAGCAGGCTCAATTTCAGCACGTGAGGCCTCTCACGTTGTGACCCAGCTCTCAGTGTGCTTCCACTTCAGCAGTTCTGCTTTGACTTCCCATCACTGCTGAGTTAGCTCTGGTATGCATTACCAAATCTACTCTCTTGACTGCTTCTGCCAGAAGTCCTTAGTATTAAGAGGACTTCTAACCATCCCTTCTCACTTTTCACAGGACAGTCTCTGTCCTAGAATTGCCTCGGGACTCTGCTAAAGAAAAGAAACTCTTGAGCAACTTGTAGAATGGCCTCCTCCATTGTTTCAGAAGAATTCTTTTCCCTGCATTCCTCAGGCTGTCATGAATCTTCCTCTTGCTCAACCAGCTCTTCCAGTTTGAGCAGAGCTGGACCTTTGATCTGTATTTTCTGAATCAGTTAGCTTAGGTTAATATTATACCACCACACAGGAGCACGAAGGGGCTGAGACCCTTAGTTACAAAGAGGACAGGCTCCTGGAAGTAAGAGAGCCAACCTTTCCTTTTTCTTATAAGACAGTCTTTAGCTACTAATTTTATGACATTGCCATTTCATTTCTCTACTATATTTTGTTTACAAGAACATGCTAAAAGCAGGAGCAGTACTTAATATGAAACATTTGTTTTCACTAGCTGTTTACTGGTGAAAGTTAACTTTTAATTTTTTGGGATCATTCCCATTTTCCATTAAACAAAATAGCAGCAACTTTTAATTCAATAGCTCAGGTTTTTATTCAGTAACTTTTTAATCTACCAATTTTTTTGTGTATGCATGAAAAATGATCAGAGGTTGCTGCAGTTGGTTCATCATTCTTTGAAACTTTTAAGTACACTGGGGGAAAATAAAGTAAATTTTCTGTTCTTGAAATTAGCCTTATTATGCATGATATAGCTTAATTGATTTACCAAAGTTACCAGATGAGGGATAAAGAGGGAGTGAATAATAAGAAACGAGAGCCCAATAAATGTTTTCTAAGTAATTAAAAAGTAACATTCATACTCTAAAAAGGGTGACTACTGTATGATTTAGGCAAAGATTATTGGGCTGTATTATTAGATGAAAAAAAAAATCTTTCATAATTTGTTCCTAGGTAAGACTGCAAAACAAATAGTTCTGCTGTTGTATAAAATATTTTCAATGTTTTGAAGGAAGGTGTTAGTGGCCCATTTCTCTTGCAAAGTTCACCTGTGCTTGATGGTGTGCATATAAACAGGGCCTAAAGAGTGTAGTCATAAAGAGCAAGGTTACTATAAAATAACAACTCCCAAAGTAATGAGTGGGTATTTCTTTAGAGCCCTCATAAATACTGAGTCCTATAAAAGCTAGCGAGAGTTGTAAGAATCCATTAACATATATTGTAAAATTTGTGGAATTTACGTATTTACATATTGAAAGTGCTATTTTCTTTTTGCCTCTAATAACTGAAATTTTTCCTTAGTTTTATATATAGGCTGGTTTAAAATAAAATTGCATTCAATTAGTTTACATGCACACCACCTTTTTTAAGTCTGTTTTCTTTGCTAAAGCTAGGGCTGCTCTGCTCTTAGAACCATTTCACAGCAGAGAAGACATGCCACAGAGGCAGAGATAGGAGACAGGAGCAGCTAAAGTATATCCAGTCAACACAGTAGCTCTCTTGGAATTTTTCCACAGTTACAGTGGGTGTGGAAGAGCTTGTCTATGGAAATATAGAAGAACTATATGTATGCATGTACATATATAACTTGGCGTGTGCATGCACATACACAAGTCCATACATTTATGAACCTGAAATGATGCCTGTTCCTGTGGGGAGATGATCTGGTGTGGCAGGAATGTCAAAATCCCTGGATACACCCCATCCAGTCACAGGCAGAAAGGGAGGCAAACAGCTGCTTTTTACTGATACTGGTAACTGCTACCATCAGTAAGACATGTTCTAGTTCCTATATAATAAGCAAATGGATTTAAAAAAAAAATATTAAAAGTGATTTGGGCTTCTCCTATGGTGCACTGCATTCTGGCAGGTGAAAAGGAATTTACTGCAGATCTATGATGGTTGCCTCTCCTTGCTGTATGATCATGAAATGCAACTTTAATGGGTTTCATTTCCTAAATATTAAAAAAAATCCCCTAAACTGAACAATTTGGGAGCAGAATTTACTGGGAGAAAATGCTGGTGCATGAAGGCAGACAATGTTTTAATGACAGTTCCTTAATAATGCTTTATTAAGTATCAACAAAACGACACTACCACCACCTCAGCAATGTACTATCATCAAAGTCTTTAGAACAGCTGATACCTTTGCTGTTAAAAAGCAAGCAACTTACCTCTGTCTTTTCCTATTGTGACCAACTGAAGTATGAACCATTCACCAGTAGTAACTGCAAATCTCTTCAAAGGCTTAGCTGAAATGGAGTTCAGGATAGCAATATAAAGCTAACTTAACCAAATATGCACCTACTCTGGTGGCTTCAGCAGAAAACTTCCAGTAATTACACTGCTAGAGTCTCACAATGTCTCAATGGATATTTGGAATGTGTGTATTTTTCATCCAGACTACTGCTGTAGCAGTAACATAGCAACATTCTGCAGTGGTTCCCTGCCTCCCTTTTGCTCCTCTGGGCATCTTCCTTTCCTCCTTCCCTCACTGCTCTTTCCCTGAAGTGCAGCTCTAGCTGACAAGGGGACTTTGGCCCTGGAGGAAGCAGAGGAAGTCCCAGATGAGATACATGGCTAGAGAAGTACTGGTGATACTGGGCTTGTGGAGATGTAGGGTCAGGGCCATGATACTAATGGTGGGGCTGGAACTCCCAAGTGTGGTTTGGCAGCAAGGACTTGTCATCCAACCTGCCTCACAGGGTTACATGGGGTATCCATCCCCACTCACCTGACAGGCACTCCCTGCATCCCTGGGCGCTAGTTGAAAAGCAGGCCCAGACCCAAACCACAATCACTTTCTCCCAGTTTCCTGTGGGGATTTCCACCAGCCCCTCATGAAATCAGTGAGGAGAACACACAGTGCCAGCATGGCTGAGGTCCCTGCTCTGCTCTGTTACAGAGTAAAGGCTGAGTAAAGGAAAAAAACTGACACCTTTCAGAGCTCCAATTTTTTGCCATGACCAAATCAGCTGCCCTCAACAGCTTTGCAAAGCAGTAACTTGCACTGTAATAAATCACTCTGCTGGAAAATCCTGAAAGTTCCCTAGTGAAATTTCCTGAAATCTCTGATAGCTATTGCACAACGCTGGAAACCTTCCTTAATTGTCTGTTTGCCTCTTCCACCAGGGAGACAGAGCACACGATGCTAGTAATGCCTACGCTGACTACCAAAGGCAAGAAGTGAATTCCAAAAGGAAACATTTCTGTTGGAATACGTATTTAATCCAATAAGATTCAAGGTTATCCAGAGGCTGGAGGCTGAGGCTAGGCAGATATCAGAATTAAAATACATGCACTTAAAAGAAGTACTATTAAGTAACGTGGTGTGGTGGGACAAATCATTATGTGGCAAATCCTTCATGATGGCTGCCTGATTCAAGTCCTCATTGTCTAAATTTTGAAAGAAAAAACAGGAAAAAGGACTGAGGTAGGGCTAGCTTAGTTTTTTGCTGGTGTCACATATTGTACATGAATATATTTATTTTCTTTAAGAGTAGGACAATTTGATGTTTAACCCATCTTTAAAACAGGAAGTTCTGGAAAACCTTCAACCACAAATTACACTCTTTTATTTCTCCTCAACTTGGACAAATTTCATTTTATTAGAACTATCACAGAGATGTGCACCAGTGATCAGCATTCTAAAACTTCTATCAGGAAGCCATCACACCTTTTTAAGTTTAAAGTCCTTATTCAGAAAAGGAGAATGTATATAAAATTGTTAGGGGTTAAGTTTGTTCCTTTTACTTAAGGAATTTTTCCCCATATAGTTGCTAGGAGACTAAGTATTGGGTGCTTATGGATGCTTAAGGAGACAAAGAATTGGCCAACTGAGTCATGGGGCAAGTAAAAAAGGACCAGGGTGAGGGCAGCTTCCATCACTTTGGCTCTCCGCATCGAAGGAGGACAGTGAGGCTGCTGCTTGCTGCGAGAAGAGTTCGCTGCCGCCCCGGGTCCGGTCCTGAGAAAATCTACCATCATCTGCTCGTGTGCCCCGGAACTCTGAGCTGCCTCCTCCTGCCCTGCTGGAGCCGGGCCGGCCCTGCCCCACCGCCGCCGTTCTCCCCGGCACTGCCGTGCCCTGCCGGGACATCCCTGCCCTTCCAGCTGCCACAGACAGAGCTTCTGGTCTCACCCACCAGCCCGGGATTTCTCCACCGTTCCAGCTTGGTGCTCTCGAGAGATCGGACTGCTTCGAGTTTTGTGAAACAAACTCCCTCGAGGTTTTTCTGTTTCCTGTTCTGTTCCATTATCAGTGCTGTAGTTGTTGTAATTTGTTAGCATTGTTATAAATACTAGTAAAGAACTGTTGTCTCTACCCCATAACCCTGCCTGAAAGCCCCTTTAATTTCCTAAATTACAATAATTTGGAGGGAGGGGGTTTGAATTCTACACTTCCTAAGGAGGTCTTGCCCCTCCTTAGCAGATAACCTGTCTTTCAAACCAAGACAAAAATGCACATTGCTGAGAGTACAGATCAGTAGACTTGGAGTCAACATTCACTCCTAGGCAGAAATTCTTTGAGGCAGATGTGAACCCACAGCTCCACACCCCTGAACACTGCCTCCTATGTTATCCAAAGGGCTTCAACTAATAGTTTTGTACTTTTAAAGTTTAGATTCCTACTCTTGCCCTATCTTTTTTCTTTCAATCAAGTCTGTTTCCAGCTGTTTGCTCCGACCCTGGCTGAAATTTCATCTGTAATCATGTCTGGTCCTTTTCTGACCTGTTCGTCACTAAAACCTTTATGATGCAGATCACTAAAGGTGACCTTTGACTATCTTCCTCCAGGCACCTTGGGATGCTTTTTAAATTAAAACCTCATTTCACCACACAATCTATTAAACACAAATGATTGTGCTGTCAGTGCTTTGTACTGAAGCAGTTTTATTGAAAAGATTGTTTTTTCATAAATAAAAAAGAATATATTTTAAACTTTTTTTCACACACGAACATAAAAACTCTGAAAACTTTTAGAAATGAAAATACCTATACAAAAATTGGGCTATCAATGTTAAATACTTAAACTTTTGTTCCTACTAACTGAAATACATTTATATCTTCTATCAGTAGAAAAATCTTCAGAGTAATGGTAATACCACATGAGTATTTCCTTTAACTGAATGTATTCACATTTTCAATACACAGCTTTTCCCAGCAAGTCTGATCAGTCTATGCCTTTCTTTTCCGTGGAGTTCCATTAAGTTCTGAAGTGGCCATTTGCAGCACTTGCTGTTGCTGCTGCTTTGCAGCAGAGGAGATCCAATCTTCTGAGCTAAACAAAANTATATATATATACACCATAGAGCTCCCACAAGTATAAACAATATAAACCCCATATTTGTACACAGCTCCTTATTATTGTATTTATTTTGTTAAAATGAAGAATAGCATCAGGCTAATATTAGATAATTTAACTATATAACCACTTTAGTTCTATATGTTAATAAAAATTAAAATATTAACAAGTATAAAAATAAAGAGCCATAGTAATGCAGTGAACACTTGTTCTGAGATTCACTGAACACTACTGAGTAAGACTTAAATAATCTCAGAAAAATGACCACAGTTCAGCAAAGATGATGTAGTCATGAGGAGAGACATGAGAAATGGCAAAGTCAGTTTCACGTCACTTTAAAGACAGACATACAGATTTCCCAAATCTTTGTGTATGTGTGTGTTCAAACACTCATCAGCACAGAGGGAATGAGAACAGATACATGGGTAAAGAGAGAACTGTGTTAGTCACTGTACCACCAGTTCACCTCAGACAGCTGCTTAGAAAAAATAGTGTAAGAATGATTCTACTCTGTAAGAACAATTATTTCTGTGTTCATCTATCCAGTATTTGACAGCAGACCTTAAGAATTTACAGACCAAGCCATCTCATATAATTCTGAGTGTAACAGTATGGAATATACCAGAAAATATGGGGAATTTGATGCACAAAAGCTGCCAGTCAATAAGTTCATAAAGAGAAACAGAATTAGAATTAGTAAGCAAATCTTTATATGAGGCTTAAATAGCAGCAGAAACTTTAAAGAAATTAAAAGTTATCTTGAAAATCAGCTTTATGCAAAATCTGTTAATAGTTCCTTATTGGATACAAATATGAATTAAAAAATATGCAGAATAAACTGGTTTTTGTTTTGAATTCAGATTATGGGAAAATAATGACTAGATTCAGAAAATACTTACCTATACAATCTTTTCACTGTGTCTCTTCGTATTCTTTTGGGAGGAATGGGGGTGTCAGATATATCTAACGTTATAGGCTGAAGTAATGATTCAGCACCTTTACCTGATAAAGCAGGAGTCATACCTATGAAAAAGTTACAAGCTGGTTATAAATGGGCCCTATTACAATACAGTTAAACCTTTGAAGTAAGACTTTAGAAATGTCATAAATTTTATGGTTACCTTATATCTGAGAGTTCAAAGATGACAGTTAAAACTATTTGCTTTATTTATAACTGTCGCAGAGTAAATGTTGATTTTTTAAAATATTTTTTGATATTGACATAAAAATATTTTGTAACACAGACAATCCTTGCAGACTTTGGGGTGTTTCTTTTTATAGCACAATGTTTTGATTGTGTTTCCTTAGCAAAAGCAATTCAGCTCTTTACTCCACAGTCATTTCAAAAAGCCTGCCAATGTTCTGTAGCACGGGGCCAGCCACACTAATAGTTATATAATCTCTTATTAGTGAGATCATAATTTCATGTTCACAAGACATGGACTGACCACATTCTTACTACCTGAACACAATACAGGGCAGTGCTGCTCTAGGCAATATCCACACCATCATACTACTATGTACAGTTTTTCTATTCTTTCCTTAAAATGTGACATCTCTAAGCTATTTGTTAATGTTCACAATTTTCATTCATACTTTAAACTTCTTAGTTTGTAAAAGCAGAATACATCTGGTTGCAGTTAACTGTTCTCGTCCTATAGGACACCAAAATTATAATACAATAACCTACCCAACTTTTGTTTTACTAGCTTGAGGCTTTTCTCTTGTTCAGCAAGTTCCTTTTTTTTCTTTTGCATTTCTGGAGTATTCATTGACTGCAAATGTAAATCAAGGTCCTTATTCACATTATCAAGTTTAATCACTGCTGCACGGTATTGGTGAAGAAGATCTAATTGAGGAATAAAACAATAAGCTGTGAAACAATACGTAAATGACCATTTTGATTTAGAATGCTACCAATACAACCTAGGCAATGTATAAATCCACAAGAAAACATATCTTTCAAAAACACTATTTAAGAAACCATCCAAACTTGTGGTGGATTGATGGCTGTTCGTAAAATGACTGTAAAAAAAAAAATAATATCCAATATTTTGACTCCTCTTTTCGAGTCTGTATCTTAGGTGATAGCGAAGTATCAGCAAGCTCTAAAAATGATGTGGGAAACTGTATTGCTGTACACATCTTGTTGCCTGTGTGCTGCAATTGAAATTCTCTATCTCTGGTGACATTAAGTGTATCATGTTGTGTTTTCAGTGCTACAAAGAAGAAGCTTCTATTACTGACTTGAATTGTATTCCACCTTGTGGACCAAGTGAACATTTACTGAGTTTCACTCTGTCCCACTATGGAAATCTTACCAGGTTGACTCAGATAAGTAAGCAGACTCAGTCAAGTAGACTCAGGTGTATTTTGTTGACAATCCTTCTTCCTCTTTAAACATGCAACACAAAAAATTTTTCCACATCCAGGCATTGTATAAATATGTCACGTAATAAAGGAAGGGTTCAAGCACATTAGCCTGGATTCATTCATTTTACTTTGAGGTATGAGGTATCTTGCACAAAGCTTAACTAAACACTAAATGACCTTAAGTTTGCCATGTGGTGAAAGCTCTCACACAGACAGCTGCTGCAGAGTGACAAAAAGCACTGCAATCTCTTAGTACAGCTTATTTTACAAGTACCTTTTCAGTGTAATAACATATTAAGCAACTTTTATCCTATGAACATTGAAAAAGAGCATGTCAGAACTAATGCAAAGTGTAAAATTAAGTTCAAAACAAGCCCTGTATAATGAGATGCTGTCTTTTAAATGGAATTTTACTATGATTTTCCTTTAAATGTCTAGTATCTAAGTGAAATTAAAACATACCCTTTTTTATATCACGATTGCTCCAGTACTAAATTATAGAAAATTCCTATTTAATTTGTATTGAGTAATAATTGAGTTCACCACTTGAAAACATGATGATAGACAAAGTATGCTCAACCCAGTGTATTTTAGTCTGCAACTGATACGCTTACTGTGTTTTTCCTAGCCATAATATATTTTCTACTAAAATGCTGAGGAAAGATCTTTTTAGTCCTTATTTTTTCTCCCTACTCAACTGGTCAGTGCTAAGTAGTTTGCTCATATATATGGCTACTTTAATAGGTGCATTTATTCTCTCTGCACACCTCGCCATTGCACTGTCATGGATAAACTGTCAGGGATAAACTTCATGTCCTTTCTTTTTAAAATTAATTATTTAAGAACAACCTTGTTTTTAAGTAAGACTTTTCAGCATTTTACCCATCAGTCAGGTCAGCTGTTACATGTCAGAAACTGCATCTTCTAACTTAATTTCTAACCTTTATTCTGAAATGAAGAATCCATGTACATAAAGAAATGGAAGTGATCCCACAGGAAATGAGGTAGCTTATGAGATACTCTCTCTTGAGAACACTGAAGATTTTTTCTACCACTGTTTCATAGAGCTCATTTGCACATAAGAAATTCTAAATTGATAATGGTGTTTCCAGAGTAGAATGACGTAAAACTTGTTTTTCAGTGAGGCTGGAATTCAATCAGCTCAAGCTTCTCATGCCAGCTGTTTGAATGATCATTACTGCTTACACTCCTTCTTTAACAAGACTAAAAAAAAGGGGACTATCTCATTATCATTATTTTGTATTTCAGGAAATGTAATAGCTATAAGCTTTTAAGAAAAGGCAAATTTGTAAACAGAACACTGAACAGCTCCTACTTCTTAAAATAACTTTATGCTAAATTGAAGTTTTATTTTCTCTATTATGTCAGAGAATTAAAAACATAGACAAGCAATATGATTTTGTATTTTTATAACTTCATTAACCCACCTATCTGTGCAGACAAAGTAGAGTAAAGTTTTGGCATTGGTGCTCCAAATACCATTCCTCTCAGTTTGTCCATTGGAGGAGCTTTATTCTGCAGGCCTCCAAATTTTCCATTACTGCGAATCCTGTCTCCTTCCCTAGTCAGCAAGGTAGGGCAGTGTGTAATTTTTACAACCTGCACAGGTATAAAAATTGATAATTAATTGGTAATTCCACAGAAAATCTAAGTTTTCAGCAATGCTGTTGTGAACCTTTGTATTTTTCAACTGCAATGCAACTTTGTTCCCAAATGAAAACATATTTTATGACTTTGCTCTCGAGCAATAGAATGCATATATTAAAATTAAGCTGAATTGTCAATAATTACAAAGACCAATTTTTTGGTTTTGGGTTCTCACATTGTACCAGAACTCTGAAGGCAGAATTTAGATCTATACCTGGAAAAAGCTGATTATCAACATATATTAGGAAGCAGCGGCAATCAGTACAGTTCTACATTCTTTTGCTCGATCATTATTTTGATTTAGCAAACTCATAAGGAAAGAGAAAGTGCCCAGTGTCAGGACTTCCTCAAGGACTCTTGCCTGCTAAAACAAGCACAATTAAACCCATATAAAAATGGCTCCAAAGAGATCTAGTAAGTTTCACATCATGTTTTTAATTAAGTGAACCTGAAATTTCATCATGTGCCTTAGACTCCTGTGTTTTATTACACACAAAGTGACTAGGAAAGTACAGAAGAACTTGTGTTTAACAGCAAAACTGAAAATGCTTATTTATCTTTGGAAACATGGTCCCATGTGTCCTGGCAACATTCACATAATGGAATTTGTTGAATGGAAGTAATTTTGTCAGTGCCAATAATAGAGATTTCATTCACTGTTAAGTGCTTTGAGACCCACAGACAGTAAGCACACTTACAGCTAACACAGCATTAAACTTGGCAATTACTGTAAGTTTTTTAATGTATTAAATATGTAGCTCTGCAATATATCTGTATCAAAAAATTAAAAGAAAAATTGAAACATACCTCTTTTCTGTAGTGGTTGGCAGCATCCAAATTATCTATAATGATAGTATCACCCAAGAGCATACCAAACACTGAAAAATAGAAATTTTTGAGTTATGAAATTTCTCCAGAGCAAAATAACTTGAGTTTTGAAAAGTCAGTTCTGAGGCATCATTATTACATCTTCTAAGATAAGTGCAAGGGAAATAGCATATAAATAATTTTTGTTTCAACAAAATTCTCTTGAGGTTGATACAGATATGCAATCCTCTGCTTTCATCAGAGAATTCATAAAGAAAAAAAATTAGTATGTTTAACTGCTTTTTGGCCTAATGGAGTGTCAAGAAAATATTTTCCAGTAAAATACTCTCTTGACATTTATTAAGACACCCATAATAAAATCCCAAGTTTCATAAAATTATGTAAATGATAACTTTAAAAAATCTTCCTGGAATGCTGAATTTTGTTCTCAGTTTCTTAATATGTTTTTTCATATTCAATGGTTTAGCAAAAAAAAAACATTCACAGTCCAATGATCCAACTGAGCTTAAGACTCTCCTGCTAATAAAAGTCTGTTCCATACAAAATCTAACAATGTAGTCATGCATGAGATATATCAAGCACTGTGGTTTTTCAATTCCCCCAAGTATCATGAAGAAGAATTTATAGTTAAAATCTGTCAATATCTATCTTTCTGAAAATGCACAGGACTAAAAATTGGTCTTTATTAACAGTAAAGAGAAATATTTCAATAGTGGGAAGTCATGAAATAAAATGCAAAACTTACTGAAGTAATTACAGACTCTCCATATAAGGAGCAGATCTATTTCATTAAAAAGAAAAAGTGTAAGAAAAGGTAAGGAGTGCTACGTTGTTAGACAAAGCAAGAGGATGATTGTTTCCTAAACTGAAATCTACATAGAAATTGAAAGGCTGAATTTCTCAGAACTATTAAACTGTTTAAGCATAAGAGACACACTCATGTACAGTTCAGTCTGCATGTACTTATACCTATGCATTACACATTTCTGAGAGGAACAGAACTGGAAACAAAGCCTACAAAAGGAGTAACTTCTGCAATACGAGATTATAAAATTAATCTTGTGGTGGTCAGTTCCTGCTTTGAAGAGCTTGGGAATAAAGTAATGCTGCAGGAATTTAAAAAAGAAAAAACCTGCCATACATCTAAGTAAAGAAAATGAAACTAAGACAACAAGCAGAAGGAAGTGGTCACTGTTGAAGTTTTCACAACTTTTGTTTAAAAATAATTAATGCTAATGCCCTCTTATTTTTACCAGCAGAACTCAGGAGGAATGTACACTGTTATTTGCAAATATACCAGTGGAGATTATTGAGCGTATTATAATTTGTGATGTTTCTGTATTTGATTTTTTTAGACTAAAGAAGTTATTAGTGATTTCTTTCTTATCATTTACCTGTTTGACAATGCTCTATGTTATCTGGAAATGTTAGCAGATCTCTGGCAAATACAGGATTTCCAATAGGTCTGAAGAAGCTTCTTCCATTTCTCAAGTGAGGTAAAGGTCTGGTTAAAGAAAGGGGAGAGTGAGGGAGAAGAAAAGAAGAAAGCAATTTGTCCTTATTCTAGTCAGAAATCTCCAACTGAATTGAAGGCATCTTAACACTTCCACATTAGGTACAAGATCCCACCATTATCTGAAATTCCAGTTATATTAAAGATGTTTTAGTGAAACATTGATTTGTTATAAGCCATTATTTCCAACAAATTCATATGACTAATTTATGGACAAGTTTTAATGATGAAAATTGAGAATTTGAACATTTTAAATACATTTATACATCAGATATTTTCTAAAGGGCATTCTTATTATATTGGCAGTCATTTTTATAAGCACATTATTTTCAGGAGCAGAAATGCTGTATTTTTTTTTAGTTTTTCAGGCAACTGAAATAGCGAAATGAATTTCTATTACTACATATGATTTTAGGAATGTATTCTGAAACTGGATTTTTGAAAGTTATGATCTGATTAGAAGCACTATAATTATTTTAAATAAATTCGTGTTCTAGAACACATGTAGGAATGAAGAAAAAAAATTGTTTTTTTAAATAGAAAAACCTTATTAAATAAAGAACATCACAAAGCAGTTAAAGACATAAAGCTGAGATTTCAGGTAACACTTCAAGTGACATTACTATTGCTATAATAATGAATCCAGAAATTTTATACTTCAAATCTTTAATTGACTTTTAAGTCAAATTAGACAAGAAAAAAGAGTTAAAGAAGTATGTAATACAAATTAAGAACTTCCATTGTTATTTCTCTACCTGCTCCAATCTGGAAGTGTCTTCTTGTAAATAGAGTCAAGGGGTAACACTTGTTGTCGACCTTGAGTTTCATCGAAGATAGAACGAGCGGTTTCCGTGGTCAGTGTGACTACACAGTCCATGTCACTTGCCAGGTGCCAAGAGATAACTTTTGCTGCTTCGTTATCCTCAATTTGAGCTAAATGTGCAATCTGTACCACACAAGTTACAACAGTCAAAACAGAAACCAAGACCACGTCGCCTTTTCAGAGTAATCATAATAATCCTGCAACTTCAGACAGACATTTAATTCCCCTGATGATGGCTCTGTTACAAGAGCTGGTCATTGGATAATTTTTCATTACTACAGCTTTCTGGAACCAACAGAACTCATTAGAAGGTTCCCTGGGAGAAAACTCACCTTGCCTAGAATATCCTGGTTGCCTTTTGGATAGTTTGGGAGAGTACAAGTTCTCCTTGGCTGCTTCATTACTCCTTCTTGTTCCAACATCTTTTGTTTTAGAAGAGAATCCACATACTGAAGCTGAGAATGAAAATTTAAAATCACCAAGCATGTACCATTGGACTGAGCAGCAGAAGTAGTTATCTGTCATCGATTAACTTTCTAACAATAAACAGTCAATAATCTGAAACAGACTTTTCATGTGTAAGAGACCACTGTGCACAATCCCATGGAAGAGCAAAGGGAAAGCTCACTGCAATTGTGACCAAACTTTTAATTACTCCTTTTTTCCTTTTTTAATTTTTAAGGATTTCAAGGAGCATTTCACAAAGAACTAGCAGTGCTTGATTAGAAATAAAAGTGAAGTTTAAAACAGCAAGAAGAGACAATCATGAATGTACAAAAAGAAATCATTTCAGAAGGAGACTATGTCCAAGCTTGAAAAATTTAGCCAGCAGGGGGAACTTCAGTACCGTGACTGCAATTTAATTCTACTGATTTGTAATTAATGACTATAACTTGGTATTATTTGATCTAAAGGTAATTGTTTACATAGGTGGGTTTTTTCCCCCCCAAATGTTAGTAGTTTGAAAACCTTTAAAAAGTTTCTTTAAAATATAATCAGATCTTTAAGGGAAATTAGCAATGGGGTACATTGCCCTGAATATTTCCAAACTTATTTTTACATGAACTTTGGCAGTAACATATGCAATTCTCTGATTCTCTGAAAAAAAAAAAAAAAAGAGTTTTTCTTTGGCTTGCTTATGTCAGAATGCATCCAATATATATTAACCAGACTCCAAAAACCCATTGTAACATCTAGTGGTACCAGTAACACTGGTAACCTTAGCAGAAACATGACCAGAGGAGAAACACCAGGATATAAAAGAGATGGTTTTTGTTAGTTCTTTAGCAGTTTTTTAAAAGATCCTCATATTAACAGAACAATACCAAAAAAAAAAAAAAAATCTTAAGTTTGACATTTGTCCACAAATTTGCCTACAGTTTAAATTTTCACTGTTTTGGTAACAGGTGTTATTCAGCAGTATTAGTATTGATGTATTATTGACATCAATTTTAGAGGTGTTAATGGAGTTTAGTCAGAAATAAGTCATACTATGTTCATCTGTGGTAATTCAATTTGGTGCTTTTTCAGTTCATTCTTCAGGACAGCTTCTCTTGTTTCAGCTTCTTTAACTTGACCTGAAACAAAATCAGAAGACAGTGAGGACATGATAGAAAGCAATGGAACACTTAGAGAATTTCTTAGAACTTTTCAGAATTATGCTAGCTGCAACTGACCCTGTTTACTTCTTAATTTCAGCATATATTATCAGAATTTTTCCACAAAGATCTTGGTATTTTGTCCAGTTTCTAAAGAATTTTAGCAGATGCCACGACTTCAGCTTCAAGAAGCAAAGGGGCCTAGACCTTTTATCAGTCTGAGAACGTCAGCTGTTTTTGGTTTTCATGCTCAATTACCATTGTGAATGGTTCTCCAACAGGTGAAATGGCAAAACAGAAGAGAAGAGTGGTGACTGGCAGTACCTTCTTTTGTCTGCTATATGGGACACCACTTTCTGGACACAATTTCCTCAGCTCTCATATCTGAACTTATTTCAAAAACAAATGAGTAAACAGGTGAGTTGCTTTCTACCCTACATTCAAAACATGTTTACATTTGAAAATACTTCTTAAGCATAAAGTGTAATGCTGTACTCTAACTTACTCTCTACAGATATGAATGTATAGAATTCAGGATTTTCCATTCAAAATGGAAATATGCAGTATTAAAATTACAAGAAACAGCAGCATCTTCTATGCCAGTTTACTTTATTTACACTTGGTGATAACTTAAAATAAAAATTCAAAATGCAATTATTAAAACAAACCTTTTAATCAACAGGCAGGATGACACAAACAAAAAAAAAGGCAAAGAAAACATTTCCTTCATTTCTCCCATTCCCATAAATCAGTGCCATTACACCATGCAGTTTAAAAGAACTTCACAAAGGATTACATTTGCTGAAGAAGATAAACAATGACACAACACTTCTGAATAATGCACACAGGGTCAAAGGTGAGGGAGAAAAGCAATATTTTGAAAACATAAGACTAACTTTAAAAAAGAGGATTATCTATAGCTTATTCTCCTCAAATTGTTTTTAGGCAACTGTTAAATTTCCAGATGTATGAGCATGCAAAGATGGGAGTAAAAGGCAGTCATGGATAAAAAGAACACCAACTTCAATGTTTCTTTTCTCCTTTGATATTTCTGACGTAAGACATTCTACCTCAAATCAAGACCCGTTATAGGTAGATACATCCAAGTAAACAGATGCTTCCCTGCTTCCCTTTCTGCTACCCTCTAATTACTATCTCTCATGATTTCCATACAGATTTTTTGCCCTTTCTCGATATTCTTAAAATCATTTTAAGACAGAAGTTTAATTCACAGAAAAATTATTTACATATTTGACTGAACTTACATTTAATTTCAGCTATGAGCTGATTCGTAGTATCAAACATCTTTCTATAGAGATCTATAGACTTAGATAATTGGTCTTTCTCCCTGGTCAGTGTTGCCATCAGCTGCTGCTTCTTGGAATCTAAGAAATAAGCACATACACTTTTAGAAGAAAATACAGTAACACACTTAATTGGTTTAAGCATTAGCAAAAATCTACTAAGCTGTTACATAGTTCTGAAAAACGTATTATGGATCTAACAATAACTGATTCAAAGGAAAAGCAAGTATTTTAGAGCACTTGACACATACCATTGTAAAACATAAATGAGAGACAATATGGTTCCAAAGGTTTTTTCAAAGCTGGCAGATGTGGCTCAAAGACAAGAATATATTCAGTGCTATCTCTTCCAGGACTGTCTTCAGCCAGCACTAAATTCTATGAAAATAAACAAACAAACATAACTTTATGCCCATGCTTGAGGTTACACACAAAAGAAACATTCTTCAGGTACTAAATCTTTTAAGTTACATAACACATGATGTTTATACAGTATTACTACAGTTTTAAATATTGGCTTGGAATGCCTTTTATAACAATTAAACAAAAGTAAGGTAAAAAGATATAGCTATTTTATTATTTAAGAATTAAGACTGTCATTTTACCTGTTTAAAAAGTCTTATTATTTCTGGCTATGTATTTTATTTCACATGCTCAGAAAAAAATATCCTCTGCACTGTCTCATAAGCAAGATATCCTCAGGTGTACTTCATTCAGTATGTGAAATGCAAACAGATCATTAAAAAGAAAGGCCCAATGCATGAACACAGAGAAGGAAAACAAACTATTCCCAGTGCTTAGTTTAAGTTGCTGCTGTTACCATGGAAGTAGACAGCAAATCCCAAATGAATGAACAAACACTATCATAAACATTGAACTTATCAATTCCTTATTGAAAAGACATACTAAATCCTTTGCCTTTCTTTATAAACATGAGAAATATTATAAAATCATAAAGGCAAACAGAAATAAAATTAGTAAAGGTAATATCTAAATGCACTGTTACTTTGGGAAAGGTATCATGCATAAAATGAATAATGCTTTATAATAAAACTCATACTGTTTCCACCTTTAACATGTAGAAATTGCTACTCAACTGGCCAAATCAAGAGAGGTGGTTGCAGCCTAAAAGAAGAGATAGATATATAACCTTCAAAGATAGGCTTCATGGCTTTCAAAAATATTGCAGCTAGGCATTTCATCAGGAGAATTCTATAGTGGAAGTATCTTTTCCTTAGAAAATATATGCTAACAAAAATCTAAACATTTTTCTTCATTAAACAAGTTTAGCATTCTTGAACTTGTGACTATAAGAAATATGTCAGATTATGACTTTCATTATTTGTGCTAATTGCACACAACTGTCTTTATAAACAAGATGGAACAATTTCCAAATACTTGAAGAACACCAGTATGTCCCTTTCCCTCCCCATAACAAGTCATATGAAAAGGACAGTGCCTCACAACCAACAAATCCTTCCCACATGGGTTTTGTGAGTAGTCTGAAGTCAGTGAACTCAGTATAAACCAGATGCCTGAAAACTGCCTGAAGAGGGGAAGAGATACTGAGTTCACTAAAATGAAATTAGTCCCCACAGATGAGTGGGGAACACAAGTTACTGTCAAAAGCAGCAGGATCTCTTCAGATCATAGTAATACAAAGGAAGAAGCATGCAAGACACACCCCCCCCGCCCCCAAACCAGGAATATTTAAGTAGAGAAAAACCCCCAAACGCAGGGGGAGGGCAAAACAAGCCACACAAGCCAAACAAACAACCCCACAAACACCATGGAACTCAGCACACCCCCCCTCCATGACATAGGTTAGCTTTGTCACTGATGGAGGACTGGAGAATTTAGGTCACAATTATGCAACAGGAGGTTATTACTGGATGGAGATAAATCAAAAAAACTTTATTTCTGCATTAGCAAGGACTCTTAGAAATTATCCAGTAATTTTATCTGAACTGTCACAGGCTGTATATGGGGTTATTGTTACCCATATAAAGGTGTTCAATTTACACCTTGTTACCACAGGTGTAAATGCAGGATTCGAAGTGTCTTGTTAGACCAGTGGTTTGAGCTGATCATTTAGCTATACTTTTGCACCTTTTCTTAACCCCACCTGCCTGGTGAAAAATGTGTTCACAAACCAGTTAATTTATTACTCTTGAAACATGATAGGGAAAAAAGAGAAACCCAAGAGTGTACCATGAATCAATCAGTATATTAATTTTATGTGACACCTCCATTCAATCTCTGCATTTTATTTACTAACTTGGTTTTCATATGTATTTTGTCAGTTTTCTGTATAGAGTCAACCAGAATTTGGCCGATTAGTAATATTTGGTCAGGTTAACTAGATGTTTCTGTCCTTGACTGTTACTGACAGAGAATAACTTATGCTGTGTCATTCAGTTTCACATATGTAGCTCATTAAAAGCAGTCAATTACTGAATAAAATATATTATGAAGAAGTTTCTATGTAGGATCTGTAGATTTTAAGATTCTACTCAGGTCTTATGGTAGCGATTTCCAAGATTTATTTGGAGAATTTGTTTTGATTGCTATGCAGTGTCTGTCTCCACCTGGCACACACTGATGCTGGTCTGTCATAAACCTGCCTCCAGAGAGTGAGTTACAAAAGGTGGCTGAGAAAACATCCTTAAGAAGTTGGATCCTCCTTTAGTACACCTTCTAACTGTTTGAACACTTGTGTAGACATCACACTTTTAAAATATGTGACAACCAAATGAGTAAGGGTATAATTTTGCTCTGCCATTCTTATATGGTATTTCAAGTTGAAAACAAAAATCAATATACAACTGTTACATCGCAGGAATACTATTGACTGAAGTTCTGTGTAGGCTTTTAAGAGAGAGATTGTGACCATTTCACTCAGAAGAAATGCCACATTCAGCTGGATTTTCTTTGGTGTGTTTTGAACAGTTCCTGGTTTTGTGCATGTGCACATTTTACATTGTGTCTTTTTATCATATTTTACAGCAACTGTGATAGATGGAACTTACAAGTTTTAAAATGTCAATCTGTATTTGTTGAAGAAAAAGTGACTGCAGTGATGTGACTACAATATGCAGTACTTTCAGAGTATGCATGATGCCAGAGATTCAAACCAAAATAAGGAAAGAATTTTTAACAGCCACATGCGTTAATGAGTGAAACAAAGCACAAAGAGAAATGGTAGTTTTATCTTCTTCAGATGAGGGTAGGATGCCTTTCGACAAAGTATATATAGGCCCACTACTTAGACAAAATGTAAAGAGAGCCTGGCAAAATTTAATTATAAATTTATGAAGAAGTCAGTCTAAATGATCTTAAGATATTACAGCCTGAGAGTGTTATAACTAAAAATGTAAAATACCAGTAATATTGATGGTGTGTAACTACAAATTGGTTAAGTGTTATTCACATGTGAAATTCAAATGGAGACAATATTTTTCCTGGATCTTCCTGAATGTCCTGGTCCCTAATAGAAAGTACCTGTACACTTCCCTCACTTGGCAAGGATAAACAGTTTAAAGAATGTCCTTCCTTCGGGTTTTCTGAAAATCAGCAACCAAACAGAGAAGAAATAATCTACCTATTTATTTCTAAGGGAAAGCTACAATATAAACTAAATCTCCACAGAACACAGTGAGGTATAAGATAATTTTAAAACTGAAGGAAAGTAAGTCTCATTAGACACACTGTTCATGGAGCTGTGTATTTCAGTCACACTTACAATTGCAGCTGATCCACTCTCCAATGGAAATTCTACTGTATTGACTTTCCCCTGAAACTGCGGGATCTCTATATCTTCTTCACTGGGGCTTTTAATTTTTGCTATTATTCTGCCAACTAGATCAAGTCCAGTGTGGTTGTTGTATTCATCCTGTAAGTAAAAAAGAAATTAAAGTTAGTTTGTGACTGAACTAAACAATCCATTTCTGCACTGCCCTGGATTTATATGGCAAGGTGCTAGCAGCCTCTGCAGAGGGAATCTGCAGAGGCAGCCTCTGTGAGGAGAGGCTGGACATGACCAGTGCTCCAACTGATCAACTGCAGGGACAGCTGAGCTCCTCAGCCAAAATGGTGTTTCTTTATATTTAAGAATGAGCAAAAATGCACAGGCAGGTGAGAATGGGGAAAAAAAAAAACAGAAAAGAGCAGAGGGTGAGAGAAGGAAAGCAGGAGGAGGTGCTCCAGGCACCAAAGCAGAAATTCCTTTGCAGCTCGCAGGGAAACTACACTGGAGCAGGTACTTCCCTGGAGCCCATGAAGGACCATGGTGGAGCAGAGACCTGCATGGAAGCCCATGGAGGACCCCATGCTAAACCAGGTCAGTAATTCCTGGACTGCAGCCTGTGGCAAGGGCTCACACTGGAGCAGTTCATGAAGGACTGTGGTCCATGAAGGGACCCACACTAGAACAGGGAAACTGTGAGGAAAAAGCACTGGCAGGAAAGAGCTGAGGAGCTGTTACGGGTTGACTGTGACCCCCATTCCCCACCCCCCTGCACTGCTTGGGGAAGGGTACAGAGATCTGGAACAAAGCCGAGCCTGGGAAAGGGTGGGGCAGAGGATGTTGCTTTAGTTTTTTGGTCTTTGTTTCTTATTACACAAATCTTTTTTAACTGGTGATTAAATTAAATTTGTTTTCCACAAGCTGAGTCTGCTTTGCTATTGTGGTAACTGGTAAGTAAATTCCTTTTATTCCTGTGAACACTCAAAGTTCAAGAAACCTTATTTTTTGTAATATAGGATTTCTAAGAGAAACTGTCTCTGGAAAGAAAAATCATGGAGAGAAACATCTGCTGTACATGTAAGTGTTTTCCCACTAAAATCTATTCTTGAAACAATTTTTTTGTGCGGCAACAAGACATGGATTTCTACTGACATACCTGACAGCAAGGACCAAACATTTCAGTTTTGGTCATCTGCATGTAAATGAAACAAGATGGATCTGTCATATGCTGAAAATATCACTGATTAACATTTTTTTATGAAGTGAATCTTCAAAGAAACAGGAGCTATACCTTACAGCAAAAATCAACATAGTTTTAGCAGTCTTCTATATTTCCCTAATTATGATTTTGTATGGAAGTATAGTTACCATTAAATGGAGGTATAAATCCTTGACCAGTGTACGGCTGGTAAGAGCTCGAACATTGGAAACTGCTGGAGTAGCTGGTAAAGAATCAGGTAACAAGCGTACAGGGTCATTAGGTACAACTTCAACTATAATCTAGCAGAAAAAGGAGGAAGAATAAAATAAAATAAAGACTGATATAATTAACTGAAAATCACCTGCACACTTGGATTGCTCAAAAAACTCTGAAACAAATGTATGTGAAATTTATGGACAGATCTGAAATAAATTAACACAACCATAAAGCAGTTTGACTAGGTTGCAAATTATGCACCACTTATACCATCAAATTGCTGGTTACAGAAGTTAATGAAAATGTATTTTGATATCAACAGTTCGAAATCAGTAACTATCAAAAATAAAAAAAATTATTTTCAAAACTTGAGTGAAAGTATTTGCATTCTGAACCTATAAGGTTTGTAACACTTCACCCAGATGATTCTGTATTACATGTTCTTGGCTACCTGTAATTAATTAGAGATGCAAACCTGTTCACTGTTGAGCATATTTGTCTTATCCATTGCAAAGGTAAACTGGATAATGTAAGTGCCCTCTCGCTCCGGAACCATTTTATCCCTAAAAAAAAGCAAACAAAACCCCAAAAAAACAAAAACCCAAGCCAACATGAGTCAATATTGAAGTCATAAACAGGTAAGTACTCAAGCAATTCAAACTCTAGTAGTCCTCCAAACTAGTTAGAAAGCCCTACTAAGGCATAATACTCCTCCTTCAGCAAGAAGGCCATGAAAGTTCCTCAAGAATTAGAGTAAAGCTTTTGGAAGCTTGAATGAGGAAAGTCTCCTCCAAGTCGTTTGTTTCTTCTAGATGACAGAAGTTTGTCATGGCCTTACTGTTCAGAAATCTGCAAGTCTACATAATTTCATTTCCTATTCAGAATTTTCATAAAGCTACTGGAACAAAACAGACATGTCTAGATCTGGAACAACAACCATTTCTCTCCAAATTTAATAAAATTTTCATAAAATCAGAGTAGCTAACTCCTTCCTTAGTCAGATTGTACAACATTGGGTAACTTGGACCACCAATCAAGGTTGAGTATAGTGAAAGAGAAAAAAAGAGTTTTCCTTCTACCTTACAGCATTCCATAGTGCAGACTACTGGCAAAGAACCCCTACAATCAAAACATGAAGAAAAGCCCAGGCACCTGAGATTCTGTGCTATAATTTCACCCAGCAGGGAAGGCCACATGGCATCCAGAGGACCTTTGCAGCGTTTAGCAAGGGATAGCTGTGACTTACAAATGCTTACAAACTTTTGAGGAGATGCAAACAGCCAAGATTCAGGCATTTCACCAAGGATGACATGTGGCACTCTTGAATTCATTAATGAAATTCTTGTTTTCAACATACAGCATTTTAACTGTTTTGTCAACATTAAGTAATTTATTTCTTCTGATTTTGTTTGGGAAGACTCTATTGGGAAGAACCTATTAAGTAATTTATTACTTAGCAAATTATTGGAATGCTTAACTTGGAAAAAATGAAATCCAAAGCTTTAATATTTCTAGTACAGGCCATGACTTTTCCTTTTTTAGATTTCACATCCAGAAGTAACAATTCTTTTCTGCAGTTTACTTAGCTTATGATTGACAGTAGCATCTGCCTTGTCAGGAGACATTAAAACACTAATTAGTAAATAATCAGCTAAGGATCTCATGGCTGGACAAGACACAGGCTTTAGAAAAAGAAGAAATGACAATTGCTATGGAAGTTAAGACTGCATAACAGCATCTGTGTTACTGACTAGCAATAAATAGATGAAAACCATCTGAGAGTGTGCCACAAAGAGGAAAACTTGAGAGAAAGTCACTTGGGCAGACGGCGATGCCACAGACTCTGGCAGCAACAAGTAAAATGTACTTTTCTACAAGGGCTACTAATGGGCAGTGTTAATTCTCCTTTCAAATTTTTCAGTAAGGTTGAGAATTTTAATTCTGGACTTTTGTGGACAACTAGTAAACTACAGGTACCTATGTCAAGAAAAGCCTACTCGCAGGAGGCAAAAGCTTCAATCCACAGCCAGTACCATAACTATTTAGCTAATCCCATAGATTGTCTACTAGAAATAGTTGTAGAAAGAATGTAGCAGTCAGGCACCAGCTTATGATGAGCTCTAGTTCTGCCACTGTTCATTTAAGACACTATTTCTGAATAAGCAGCCCAAGGAATGATTACTAAATTGACAGGACCAAGGTCATGGTTCAGGATAGGTGCTCAGCTAGAGAGGGTAGTAAAAAAGAGAGTTAAGTCTACTCTGTCCAGCCTGCCATTCTACAGTAGTTGAAAAAATATTGAAAAGAATTAAAGCATGTTACTATATAAGTTACAAGTTGATGATGTACTTCCCTCATTGCTAGCATTTCTCAAAATGCATTATAATATATTATCTTAGACTCCTTTCTTTTCTACTCTCAGATTATACAAATGTCAAAAGTAGCTAGGAAAGAATTCAATCTTCCTCTCAATGCATCTTGCTAGTATCTTTCACATTTTCTGTATTAAACTAATTCTGTGATGGACAGTTATTACCAAAACATAAAACTCTTCTTTCTATTTCAAACAATGTGTTTTGTATAGTAAATTCCATGAGTAATTATAGAATAAATGCTGCTATACCTAAAGTAGAAGAAGCCATCTTCCTTGTCATCCTTCACTTTACTGCAGCTAAACGTTGTAATCTGTAAAGAAAGATGCAAAAAATTTAATGCAATATACTGAAAGTACTTAACTTGTAACATGCTACCAAGACTTAATGATTTGCAGTACTGATAGCCCACAGTGAGTCAATGAGACTGCCTATATTTTAGACACTAATTTCATGTTCTTAATTCTCACAGTATTTTCTTTGCAAAATTCAACGTTAGAAGTGTTAGACTACTTCCAACACTCTCCCTGCTATGAGTTAGCTTCTGCAGACCAACAACAGTTTTGTCATTACCGTAGCATTGATGCCTGACCAGTCTGACAACTTGTAACATGACAGACACTGATAAACACATAGGGTTGATCTGCACTATTTGTTACTTAAAACCTAGAACAGGATGAGAGTAAGTCAAATGAAAGACAGCCTCTACTCTAAGTACGTTTGTCCTATGCTGGCATTTTCATACCCATTTTGAAAATGCACTTTGATGACTTACATCAATTGGTGTCCTAACCCGGCTGCTCTGTGCTTCCCACATTTTCATAGAAATCCGTGCTGGATTAATATTTTTAATAATGGTGTCATCTTCAGAAAGAACACTAACCATAAAATCTGTAGGATGAAAAACATGTTTGGAAGACTGTTTTTATTCAGAATTAAGAAGCTCAAACTTCATGAACTTCTCTGTCTCCCTCATATTTAACAGAAAAAAACTTACAAAACAAGCATTTCAAAAAGAGCCAAAACCACTAAAAATTTCAAACCAGGTATGAAAAACCTTCTCCCCTTATCCCGGTAATCAGACCAGGTAACAATCCTTAGGGAAAAACCAAACACCTACTTTATCCAATGACAGCTTTAAAAAAACATCCTAAAGTTTCAAGTCTGCCTTTCTCAAAATATCATTCTTATCACAACAGCATGCCAGGCTGCTTCTTGCTCTCAAGAATGAATACCATTAGCTAGTTAAGTAGGTGATTGCTTCCTTCAAGGACAGGAAATCCAAATCCCCCTCTTCCTTCAACAATGCTTCAGCCACTGAACTATTAGACAGAAAGGCAGAGTGACTGTATCGACATCACAACCATTTTCCCAAGGGATCAGATTATGAATCTGAAGCTGAGTTTGGCTACTCATTTCACATTAGGATCACACAGTTTTAGCTGTTAGAAATAGGGAGACATTTCACTCTGTTGACTGGTTCTGCAGTCAAAATACCTGCCATTTTATATCCCAATGTGAAAAATTTCACTTCTCCTGTATGTCTCATAGAAAATGCAGTGATCTGAAGGAAATGGAAACAAACTAGAATAAAGCTACCCTTCTTCTAGTTCAAAATGTGAACAGAGCACATGGATTTAATGCATGTAAATGAACTTGCACTGCTCATGCAGGACTGAATTTTGCACTTTAAGGAAGGACTATGCTTTGATATGCATGAAAAATGCAGGCATGACCCTCTCCAAGATTACACTGTCTGCCCTCGGGTATACCTGAGATCACCAGCAAATCAAATAATTATTTAATAACACAAGGCTGTTAATACAGAATTTATTATCTCATTTTATTTAAAAATTTAATGTCATATATGCTATATATATTATATTGTCCTGAAGAAGCTGTTTAATTCTCTTCTTAACTCAAAACCTGGTTGATTTACACTAGAGAGTACATTAGAGAAAGGTCTGTTTGGCAGGACGATTGGAGGTAAATGATTTTTATAGGTCCCTTCCAACCGAAACCATTCTATCATTCTGTGATTCGTCTAGGCAAAAATATAATACTAAAATATAACAAAACTTCTGAATTTAATCAAGGTCATAACACTGTATGGAGTATTTAAAAAAAAAACCAAAAACCTCTTGCCATAAAAATGTTGGCTGATCATGTAATGACAGCCAAGAAAAAAACTCTTCTATGAGAGAATACAGCAGGAGAAAAGAATATTTTGTGCTGTCCTCCTGCTGATCACTTTTTGGTTTGTCTTGGCTCACAGTTGGCTTAGAGTTTCAAAGCTACTTCCTTTGTTACTATTCTACAGGAAGAGATGAGGGAAAACATACATAAACTAGCTCAGATCATATTTTAGTAAGACAGAAAAGAGATTCTGTAGTTTTACCATTTATAGATAGATAAAAGGAGCAATTTGGAACAAATAAGTAAGAGGCCTTTTGAAATGTTTCCAAAGATGACCTACATATCTCTTCTGTCCAAGTGTTACATCTCAGGCAGAGCTGTCACAAAGAATTAAGAAAACAGACCAGAAAAAGCAAAAAACCCACAGTAGACAAATCACCAAAATAGTTTTTCATAGGTTTTCAAAGCTCTTCAGTGATTGGTTTCCACCAAAGATCCATATACTTACCAGGGAAGGTACCTCCTGCTGGAAAAGAAGGACTTTTGTCATATTTAACATTCAAGCAGACAGGTTTCTCAGGATCAGGCAGGACGTTTATTGTGATTACAAGACCATCTAATATGGTCTTGTTGTATGAGGCTTTAATCTGTAAAATGTGCTCTCCCCTGCAATATACAGAGATCATAAAAACAGATGTAAAATCTCTTCTGGAAAGCCAATTTTCAATGGGCTTCAAGTCTGAATAATGTACATGAATGCATGCTAAACAATATCTAGTAATGCAGTAGTAAAGAGAAGAAAAAAAATCGAACGGTTGATGCAATGTTAGACAAGTAAAGTCACAAGTTTAAGTTATTCTTAAGATATTAACTTATTAAATTTAAATTGATGTTAGTAATTCATTATTTTGATCATGTTTCATTGCCTGTAAGACACTAGCAACTACAGCTTCAAGTAGCAGAAGACAGTAAAGCAGAAAGCAATTAAAATGGTGAGGAGCAATCCTCTATACTTGAATACAAAGAACAAGCACTTACTGCTAGTTTCAAAATACCCTAAAGCAAACTCTGTCTTGCTCAGAAAACTCAGGGATACATGGAGTGGGTTGCAGAACTGTGAATATGAGTAAGATACAGAAAAGATGAATTTGAAAAGCCACATGGGACATACGTGTGTAAAGGAAGCTACACATGAAGTGAGCATGAAGAAGCACAACATGAAAGAACAGGAGCCACAGGAGACACATCTGCTGGAAATGAGACTTCAGCAGTTCAATTGTAAACAGGAAAAATGAAAGATATCTGTTTTAAATTCCTTTGGACACTCTACCTAATCCTTTAAAACAATGTCTAGCATTGTCTAGAAAGTGAGATTTAAACCCTCTTAGATGCATTCCTACTTCAAAAGTATAGTGTCTGGAACTGGCCACCTACAAACTGCACATTTCAAAACTTTAATGTGGTTTATAATACCACTTGCATTTCGTGCAGGTTGACAATAGTAAGATAAGGTTTACCATCACCAGAAAAACAGGATTCAGAAAATTACAGCAGCAGAAAGTTACAGCAGCAGCTTCTCTGTAGATCAAATGAAGCAGCTATTGAATTTTATTTAGTAAAGCACTTAGATTTTTACAACTTACTGACCTTCCATCTGCATATGAATAAATGTTTGATCTTAGCTTTAGATTAATACTTGGTAGTACTTTATGAAATTCATCTGTTTTTCACTACTTACCTAGGTGCGTGAATACTAAAAATTCCCAGGTTAGCCCTACCAGTGTCATCTGTTTTATGCTGCTGGTTTGAAGGAACAAGCTGTCAAAAAAAAAAAAAAAATCTCTTTCAGTGATACAGAAATAGTATCAAGTTTTAGGATAAAATGTTTATCTCATTTGCCTGCATACTGTCTGTTGATTTCAGCTAAATTCTGGCACTGTAAATTAGGGAAATATATACTGATATACTGTTATGGAGACAGTATTAAGGAATAGGTTTCAAATTCTCTGCCAGTTTTTAAAAGCAATCACTCCATCTGAACTAGGATATTTTTCTTCACTAATATGTTTAAATATTTAATAAATGTTACTTTTAAATTAGTACTGATGCTATCATGTCATCTATAGCAGATGTTAATCTGAGTGTATTTTCAGATCCAAAAGCCTTCTACAAACTATTTAATGCCTGTTACAGTTTTCTCCAGTTCTCAATTAGTTTTGGATCTCAAAGGAGTACAGGAAATGCATGCACTAGTATCAGGCTTTAGAGACTTAGAGGGTGGAATGTGAAATACAGAGAACATCTTATTTGAGAATTTCAGTTCCCAAAATCTTCTCATTTCTTTTGGGAGACTGTGCATACAACCTATTGGAAATGCCAAGGCAGAGCATGCTGTAATAAACACCTTCATAACAATGATCCACCTTGGCTTTCAGAATGCTTTCTCCTCGACACTTCCCACCAAGACAAAAAACATGTGGACTCTAAGACATGCAGCTGGCGCTTACTGGAAGAAGGCATAAAAGACAGAGCATGTCACCACAAAATCTCTTTGACCAGGAAGCACAACCACTGCTGCCAAGGTTGTGTCTTCTCTCAAGAACAACCTAACTAGAACCCCCAGTGAGCTTCAGCTGACACCACAAAGGCAGTAGCTGGGGCCAAGAAAAAAATCACCAAACTGTGAGGCAGGCTGCTATGGTAAGAGAGTAAAAAAAAGACAGAAGAAAAATGTTCAAGATATCAAGAAATCTACTTCAAAATATCCAATTAAAGAAAGTAATAATAGCATAATTAAATTGGGCAAAAGCTAAGGTTGTGGCACAGCTCTGGAGGAGTGAGCAAAAGAAGGCTCTTGGCTGTTGAGTATTCTGAGAAAACTGACTAATACAAATGCACGGCAAGCAGGAGCAAAAACGGAACAGGACCAGCCTCTGGAAAAAATGTTATGTCCAGAGGTGATTAATATACCCTGTGTTGATAATATATATATTCAACATAACAGTCTCTGTACTGACAGGTAGGAATGTTTGAGAGCTTGACTTTCCTTTTTTTCTTCAAAAACAGGAATAAAAATTATAATGAATAGAGCGTTCTGTCAAAGTTCTTCCTGCGTACAGACCGATGTGAAAACCATCTGATAATCATACCTTATGGAATGGACAGTAACCACTTAAATTTGGGCTAGATTTGCATTTTCATTGTTTTAATTTCATTTATCCTGCAATGCTTTCACAGGATAATCAAGTGGGGTGCAAACCTGCTGACCAGCTTTACATACAGACCAGTAAAATATACTGGAATTTGATTCAGGAATCAAAATCAAAGAGCCGCCAGATAAAAATTAGTTGGTTGCCAGCTGAGACTGTAGCATAGTCATTACCATCATTCACTAAATTACCTCTGATAACATGGGGGATGTGGCAGTGTGATGCGCATGCAATATAATGAAAAAGGTTCTGTAGGACATCTGGAATGTATTCAAATTCTACTCAGACACTGTCCTATAGGAATTTTGATAAATTTGTGGATGTTGTCCTGGGACCTGTTTATATAATTTGTTGCCACTATTCTTATACAAGATTAATTATTCCTTTGTGCTCTTACAATATTTTATTAACATTTCCAAAAATGTCCTGAAAATTAAGATACCGCAGATATGACAACAAAACTTGTGTTAAACAAAGTTCACCTAATAAGGCCAATGCTTACCTTTAAGCTGTTACTCTTTGTAAGGTTGATTTTGACATTAGGTTCAGGAGTTGGATTTCCCCATTGATCACACAACTGAACAATAAGAGGCCTCTGCAATTCTCTACCATTAATCACTGCAACAGGCTGGAAGAGATACAAATGCATGGTATTATTCAATTCTACATATCTTGGACATTCACAGCAGTTCAGGAATCCCCAGAGCAACGCCTTTTCCGTATTATTTGTCTCCCAGAAAAGCTAGACCATGACTAAAGGGTATGCAGGAATGCATTTCTAGAGTTTGTTTATATTCTCTTGTTATAACAAAATGCACTACTTGAACTAAATGGCATGGGTTACTCATGCTGATGTGACTAAAAGGAAGGACATGATTCTGAAGGGAAGAGGTAGGAAGAGCTATGGTCTGAAACTTTTATTTTCTGATATACTTAAACAGCTGCCTAGAGAACAAAAATGGTTATGTGACTCCCTGAACTTTTTGTTTCATTTTCTTCAGTAACTTCCTTCCCCATTTCCTCAAAACACCAATCTTGATTCCTGTCCTCTATTCAGAGATACAGTTTTCTTTTTTCTGCTCTCAATTTTCTATCCTGGTTCCTGCAGCAAGTTAATTACTATTATTTGAATAGGCAAAGTAAACTGAAAAATTATTGAAAACAAATTATTGAAAAATAATTTTAAAAACCCAAGGCAAATGGATGTACAGCACCAAAACTCTCCAGCCATTTCCATTCAAGTCCTGTACTTCATTCTGTTTAAGTGTTTATTTTCTGACAGTAAACACCTGTAAACTGAAGTAAATTTGAGATTGTCATCTAACATCCTGAACATCAAAAAAGCCCCTTAAGAGATGGAGAGATGATTCAGCCATTACTACCACTAAGGATTGTATCTTTGGAAAACAGCAGTGAAAGATGGGTGCTAGGTCCAGCCCACAGTAAAATTACTACACCAAAGAAAAATTACACTATCTGTAGAAAGGCAAATGGAGCAGAATAAAGTTTAAAATTTTAAGGTTGTAAACATACACATATGAGTTAGATTACTCCAAAACAAGTTTACTTTTAAAAGCCTAATGTAATTAGCTATTGTGCAAAAAGTGAAATTAAAATACCTGACTAGAGACTATGTTGCTTTTTTTCAAACGAAAATTTTCAACTCACCTTTTCTGACTCTGGCCAATCCACAAACTGCAACTTAGCTGGGGATCCTGCTACTAAATTCACTCTGATAAAATCAGAAAATTCACGCCAAGCAAAGCACAGTTCTTTGCTTCCGAGTAAACAGGGTTTATATCGAATACCTTTTACTTTCATTGTTTGAGTACTTTCCTATTGAGAAACAAGGAGAAGACTTTATCAAAAATAAATAAAGCAAAGTAAAATTTATTAGTATTTTTTCAATGTAGCATTTATGCAATAAATACCATTTGGTGTTTTTACTGTGAGACAGTGGACCAGTGGACTAAAAATTAAACTACAAGTTTTATTCCTTCTGTTAAATTTAAATGAACTTTGTGAGTAAGAAGTGACCCATTTCAAACTCAAGAATTTCTCAGAAACCTGTTTTTCATGTTGTATCTGGCATATTTTAAAAGGTATAGATACTAATCCTTTCTACAAGGTTCTTCAAAAGATCTTAAAATCAACTGTACCAACATAAAAAAGACACAGAAAAAATGACTAAAGGTAAGATAGTAGAAAACATAGAGAGCAATGAACTAGAAACAAACCAAACCTGACTCAAGCATGAAGTGAACTGGCCACCACATGTGTATAGCTGCAGCAGTGATAAGGTTTTTAACAGATGCAGCTGTGCTCCTTATAACAGGATCATGCAATTTTAATATTTTAGCAACCAACTCAAGTGTGTAATTTGACTACCTTTCCACAATTTTGGTTCAATTCTGTGTAACAGAATTAAGACAATTACCACACAAATGCCACAAAGAAATAAACTATATGACATCTTATAAATACCTGCCAAGTTACTTTCAAATTTGATTTATCAAGTCCAGGCCCAGAAACTCCTAGGGAATTTACACATGCAGATGTCACTGTCTGAACCTGATTTCCAAACTGATCTGTAATCATTACATCTGTTAAAAAAGATGATGACGATTAAAACAATTATTAGGATGATCAGCAGTTGCTTTAATGAAACACCATACAACATATGGAATATAAACATACATAACACAGACACAATATAGAGAAAATTTAAATAACTCTCACTAAATCACACACAGGCTGAGGTTGGAAGGTATTTCTGGATGTCACCTGGTTCAAACCCCCCGCTCAAGTACTGTGACTTTGAGCCAGTTGCAGACTGGCAGCTTGAGTATCTCCAAGGAGGGAGACTCCACAAACTCTGGGCAATCTGTGCCAGTGCTCAGTCACCCTCACAGTGAAAAAGTGTTTCCTGATGTTCAGGGGGCACATCCCATGTTTCACCTGGTGCCCACTGCCTCTATTTACTGTCTCTGAACGCACCTAGGAAAAGGCCGGCTCCAACTTCCTCACACTCTCTTCAGGTTTTTCTATACACTGATAAGAACCCCCAGTCTTGTAGGTATAAACCAAATGTATCTATATAGTTATATCCCATATTTGTGCTTCCCACTTTTTGAATAAAAAGATTATTTCTTACCAAAAAGTTAAAGAAAAAAAAAATCTTAAAATTGAAAGATGTTTTTCAACCTCTTAGTTTGTCTCTTAGTTTGTGCTTTCCTCATTCGCACACAAGCTGTTAATGTCCCAAAATACTACAAGAATTTTTAATTTCTCACTGTATCATACTGCATATGGAAACAAAAGGAGAACGAGAAGACTGATCTCTAACATGCCTTCCTCTTTGTTAAAGTTAAGCTTAAAAAGTGTCACTTTGAAGTCCATGATTTAGCAATAGTCTGAAGGCCATTAAGGACTTTCGGATTTCAAAATACATGAAATAAACAAAACTTTATGAACAATTTGAACTAAGCATGACGAATGTCCTGATGTACAAAGTAAGAGGCAAATTTTATCAGAGACAAACTCCAGAATTGTAAAATGGCACCTTGGAAGTCTGATCATCTTTCTGTGAGTGAGAATGTAAACCTGGCTTTTATATTAAAGTAGTTGAAGGTAATTTACTCTTGATGACATCTGTATATATAACAGCCTTAACAAACTGCCCAGAAAAAGAAATGTGTCTTAGAAGAAAATGAAGAATATCCAAACACTCACCGATTTCACTCTGCAGTTCTTCACCCATCTGCAGTGTGTTTGAGCCTTTCAGTTTACATTTAATGTGTTTGGGTTCATCAGGAAGTGGTCTGAGCACATGAAAATTGACTTATTTCTCTCATCAAGGTAAATATAACATAATAGCAAGCATGATAAATATCCTAAAGAATCTTAATGCTGGGTCATGTAGTGTATTTTATTTTCCTACTACAGGCCTGTGAAATGACTGCAAATTTACCTCAGTATCAGAGTGCTGTGAATTAATTAGTTAATTTTAACCTATTAAAATCACATGAAATTACACTAAAGTACTTTAAATCAGATTCCTCTTAATAAACTTTTTAAGATACAGGTCTTAAACTCACTAAGCGTGATAAACAGGTAATTTTAAAGTTCAACTTACAGCCTGTCAATTTTGACTGAGAAACCAGATGAGAACTAACTTCACAGTGATATTTCGTTCTCCTCAGTCACCAGTCACCTAACTCTTCAGTAAAACTAGTTATTCTCTGAGCTAATGTTTACTGCAAGTTTACAAAAACATCAATAATATTCTTCAGTGTATGTATACTTACACAACTGATTACAGGGCTGGATGCAAGCATATCACAATGGAGTCTTTCACATAGGTAATGTCCTCCCTCACATGTAATAAATTTACACAAACCCTTCCCACCTCCCAAGTTCCTGTTAATTTGCCAACCACTTTCATCATTTCAGCTCCTGTAGAAAGACTTTTGTTTTACCCCAAAGTAATGAGAGCTACAATGCTATGCCAGTAACATGATTAATAAAGAAATATATCAAATGAACAAACCTGACTGTGAATGCACTCTCCAAAGACACGTGCTCATCAAGGTAAGTAATTAGACAGTAACGTACATCTTTTACTGAAGTTGGTACTTTTACATCAGGTAATAATCCCTGCATCAACAGCTCTCTGTCAATTTTAGGTGTCCAGTTAACCTAAAATTAAAATTTTATAAATTAATTAAAAGCTAAATTATAAATTACTAGCTACATAATAAATCTTCTAGCCATTCTAAATATGCTGATAACATACAGGCAATAGCAGCTTTCAATGGAAAGCCTGGATATTTCTCAGCAGTTAACCAATGCTATCTTCTGAAATACAATCAATTACTTGAAAAAAAAACCAAAACAAGCAGACCAAAACATGCATTACGTTTCCCTTACTGAACTTGAGTTAAGAAAGCTACAAGTGTGATATATTTGGTGAATCTCTATGTTTGTCAGGCTCCACACAGACAGGGGATAAGATAGGCAAGCAAGCCTTCATGGAGAACATGCCTATTCAAAATTCCTAAATGTTGGGAAGGCCCCGAATCTGAGAAATCATAACTATGTCATAATTATTTTATGTGTTTAGGAGAAGCACTGGAAATACTAACCTGTTTTTCATAATATTACTTTTCATAATATTACTGAAGCATTACTTAACATTTAATAATAATAATAATAAAATAATTAAGGAGAGTTAAATTTCCATGTTTATTAATACAGTTTTGAGGAATATTATTTTGTAGTCTGACATTTATGGATTTTAAGGGTATCAGCTTTGTGTCTCTTCCCCATATTATGCTGCTGTTTACTCAAAAGTACTTGCCTTGATTTTTTCTGCAGCAGCTGCAGTTATGGGTATTTCCCTTTCTGCTTCATCATACATCTGAAATATAAGTTTGTTCATGACTTGGCCAGCAACACAACTGATTTCATCCTGATGTTTAATCTGAAGAGCTTTTTGTCCGTTCATACTTAAGACCTGTAGTCTTGCAACATGACTGCTAGGAAGAAGTTTTATAATCTTTTCCACTGGTGGCACATCTTTGCAATTCTATTCATGGGTGAAAACAAAAAAGACTTATCATTAAAATATTAAATTTAGATATGCACACACATAATGCCATAATAGCCATGGATCTACTCAGGATTACCAGCTATGACCAGGTGTCCAAACATGAAATCAGCTTGACTTATCAAAAGTAAATGAATGAGATATGCCAATATACTTACAACTTGTAACAGACACTAGAGTTGACGCTAGCTGTTTAGATTTTTTGCTATTCCACAAGTAGTAGGTCATAAAATTTACAAAATACTTTTTAAGCGTAATCCTAAGTATCCTATTAGTATTTATTCACACATTTTTCCAGGGCAAAACACACACAGGTCTTATTTTCTCCAGCAGTGTGATTCTCCTGACTACAAGAGAACCGGAATGTTCAGTAGCATTTAAAAAAATTCATACTTCATGAGTTTTGAAACTGAAGTGCTACAAAAAAAACTATTGACTGCCATACCTATTCTTACACTAAATGTTTATGCAGTGAGGGCAATTTGTCAAAACAATCCAGGAATTAAAAAGGGGAAGAAAAATGCTAGAAAACATGCATACTTTTGAAACACCTCAGGGATTTAACAAATAGAGTAAGAAGTGAAGAAAAAAAATGGGAAAAACTCTTAGCTTTTTAATAATTTTCTAGGGATAAAAAAAGCATAGCTACCTGACTATGAGGTTTATGACACCTAAAACAGTAACTTTGGGCAAGCTAAACTTATTCATAAAAAATGCTGGCAACACAGTACAATAAACTTTTCAATCTTTTATTAGTCCAAGCACTCCAACCAATACTTACAAGTACTTCAAACCTTGCTTTCAGCATATGGTCCTTCTTGATATTCTGTACATGTATAACTGGACCAGTTAAAATGTTTGTTCCTCCATTACTGCAATCCACAGAATACACTGGAAGGTCTGAAGCACCTAAAAACTATTTAAAATGTAAGATTAAACATCAAGTTTCTCTTACAGAACCACCATGATTATTTCAGAAATTATTATTTGCAAATATATATATAATTATATACAGAAAAAATTAACGTATTTCAGTTCTCCAACAACTGCAAGATCAACACCTGTATTTTTTTGCAGGCGATAAGGGATGTGTGGGAGAAAGGACTAAGTTACAGAAATAAAATATACTATCTATTTACTTGTTTTAATAACACAATAATTAGACTCTTCTGCCATTATGCAATAAATTGAACTAACTTGTGAAGTAAACTTCCTTTTGATTAATTTACTAAACATCACACATTAAAGGAATTTAAATGTCACGTTCAACACGTCATCGTATCACTGCAGACCCAGTCTACAGGAAGGGTGTATAGACAAATAAAGTCCAAATGGAATGCAGACTATTTTGCAATGGGAAAACACTTTTATATATCCCTGCTAGATTTCACTAGAATTGGGAAAATCATTTTCTTAAGTCAAAAAAAGAGGGCCAAAAGGGGAAGTTTTTTTGCTTCCTGAAGTTAAAACAAGATACACATTCCCTCCTGAGCTTATATTGGTGTTTATGATAATAATCTTATCTAGTAATACTTCTAGGCACTGGACTTGAATGTTCACCTTAAAAAATACCAAAAATAAGCTTTCTGAAGTTATTTTTCTAAATAAATTTTAGCATTGTATTGTATATAATAAATATGGCCAAAATACCTTAAAATTGAACCTATATATCCTCACATAATTTTCTCCTCCATTTCTAAGGCCACGTTCCAGTGATTCTAAAACTTAATGAATGGCTCATAATAGATTAGAGGTAAGAGAGTCACAGTTATGGCCAGCAAGCTGTAGAAACTTCAAAAGCATTGCTAAAGATATTAAATTCTACACAGATTTCAAAACAGATTCTTTTTCCAGCCCTTTAAAAAGCAAGAATCAAAATCCTTATGGCACACTATGAAATGCAGTTTACCTTACAATGAACAATCAACTCTGGCTCCACTGTTATATTTCCTGATTCATCCAGTACTTCAACCTGAAAGGGAAAAGCTGTACCATTTTCGATCTTTAGAATTTCTGAATCTGGTTTTACTTTCAATTGATGAGGAGGGCCTGTAAAAAATGCACAATTGGAGAACAATAGTTACATTTTAGATAAATTGTGAGACACTGAATTTCAGTTTTTGTTATCTCAAACAGTTTCTAAAGCCAAGCTAAAATATCATGATATTTGTGGCAACAAACCATTTCAAACAATTCAGGTATATGTGTATTGGTTTGTACTGAAAGTTCTGGACACCTTCTGTCCTTCAGTGCGTATCATCTGCCAATCTTTTGAATTATTTTAGTAGAGAACACTTAGATAAACATGATGAAATTCAGACTATAAAACGTGTAAACGCATGATACAGTTCAGTTTACATACTATACGGATTCACATGCATCAAAAAAGAAACCTGGAGCTTTCTTCTGACATGATAAACCCAAAAATATTAATGTTGAGATATCCAATTAATTGCCAAAGCTATCACAGCTACAATCTGCATGCAAAGAAATGCAAAAGAAAATTTTGTTGTCATTACTTAGGTAATAAAGAGAAGTGATTCAAATAAGTCTATCTCCTGGAACATAATTATTTTATCAGTTTTTTAAAAAAGAAGGAAGTAATAGATTACTATTAAAAGACATGCTCTGAAGGAACAAAGATGGCAGTTTTTCAGAAGCATTAAAACTTCTATTTCAAACTCACTGGTTGAAGAATGAGACTGAAATAGCTTATATTATTCCCTCCTCAAAAAACAGCTTAAAAAGCCAAGGACATAACTCAAGGGAAAAGAAAGAGGTAGTGAAGCATCTCTACATTGTTGAAAGCAAAATGAAGGATGAAGCTGCCTTCAGTCCAAGGTAAATAACAGCAACACACAACACAGTCTGTCTCAAGTCTAATCATTTCACGGGTTTCTACATAAACCCTTAACTCTTCAAAAGATAAATAATAGTGGACTAAACTGTGCATCATTGGTCTTACAAAGTAGTAGACAGTATGTCTGCAAAATGAGATGGGCAAGACTGAAGTTTGGTAATCTGGGAGGCCAGAGCTTAGCTTTCATACTATCTATACCTGAGATCTCAAATCCAGAAAATCCCAAATAACAAGGGAATCCTCAGAATCAAGACATCCACAAAACACAAAATTCTGGTAAGGGCAGTGTCCTTACAGACCTTTATGTTCCTGTCTTGCATTATGATAAATTCAACATGTAACATTAAAATTTCAAACACAATTCAATTGCTAAAGCATCCCCCTTTGCTGGGGTAAGAAATTGAATGAACACTTATTCATTCATAAGATGTTTTCTGCAGGGAGAACACTAGTTTTCAAAGCAGATTGGTACAGGTTAAAAGCCTTAATGCTAAAGAAAAACAAGAAGATAAGAAATTAACTTGTTCTGGAGTGCTAGATTAGAAAAGGATTTAAAGTAATTAAAAGAGAAAAATGTGTCTCAAATAAGCAGACAAAAATTCCAGCCCCTAAAATAGTAGATAAGTTTGGGCTGTGAGTACAACGATATTCGTGCCAAAAATTATATACTCTTGGCTTTATTTCTTTTGTAGTCATCACCTGGATCCTTTTTTATGCCTCACTAAATAGTTTACCTTCTTGGGAGAAGCTTTCATTAATAGTATCAGAATAAAATTTAACAGAATTTCACTAAATATTTTAAGGATACTTACCAGGCTGAATTCTTATTTTAACAACTTGTGTATCTTCTTTCAAACCAGGAAGAGTAATCTTCAGATTAAAGTTCTAATAAAACGAATATTTTAATTAGTAACCTAAAACAAAACCACATAATAATCTCACATAATCATGTCAATTTGTATATATGTTAATTTAAGAAGTCCCTAGAAACTGTCTTGCAGGTCTACAAAAAATAAAGATTTTTTTTCCCCCTGTACTGAAATCTGCCTTTTCCATGTTATTATAACCAGAGACATTCAATTCAGGATTTGTATGTTAAACTACATGATTCTGAAACTTCAAAAAGCAGCTATCATAACTTGGTTTTAATAGGGGAAAATATAGCAGTTCAAAAAAAAAGTACTTTTAAAGAAACGGTCTACAAGTTCTGTTTTTGTTATTCCTTAGCAAGCCACCACTACCCCTGTTCATCTCATCTTTGATTAAGGATGCAAAGAATAACTACTCTGTTTTTCCTACATGCATCACTAAAAACAATTTTTACATTAAAATCAGAGAATGAAAAATAATAAGAAGAAAGTAACACCCTTTCTTTTTTAATTAGTATGGTACAATATTATTTCTGTACTGCAAGTTCCTTGAGTGACTGTCAGTTTTGCTCCTCACCAAATTTATCTGTTGCTAAAGTCTGGCACTTTCCATAATGCACTCCATCCTATGTCATTGTTTTTGCCTTTCACCTTAAATTCTGAACTTTGCCAACAAAACTTATTACACTGAACCGCCTTTAATTTTCAATAAGCAGGTATATGCTCTTTCTCCTCTTTACATGTCTTTTCATAGCAACATTATTTGCTATTTTCTAAGCAACAATATCAAGTATAATGGGGTACCTCATCTCCTAGCTTTGTTTGTACTACGCTAGACTAGGAGACTAAATGAAAGGATAGGGAGGGACCTGGCAAAAATACTGTGTAAATATGCCTTATAATTAATTTAAAAATTATTTTAAAAAATCTTTAATCTATATTTATCAAAAGCATTAAGACCTGTTTTAAATCTTTTTAGCATGCAATGTACATTTTGGGTTTTACAGTAAAGTAGAAGCTTGACAAGGTGCTGAGAATCCATCAGTAGCAGGCTGGATTTGGACAATATATTCAATGTGGAAGTGCAACCAGAATAATGGAAACATTTAAAGAAGCTTGAGCATACACCCTGCATATTAGCTATTACTACTCATCATCTCAAATAAGAATGGAAAATTTCATCTTCTTTAGCTCCCTATCATCTTTCAGTGCAGAATTCACCAGGATGATTTGGCTTAAACCAATCTCAGCACCAGTTCAAACTAAGATAGCTGATTTGGCGTGCTGGGTACGCTGTACCACATACCCATGTGCTGCTCAGCCCTTCCAACTCCAGTTCCATCAGCTGAAAAGACTGCAGGTATGGGAAACACAAATTGCTCCACACAGAGGTCCAAGAGATAATTTGAAAATATCCCAAGAAGTATCTGTGGTCATTAGTGTAGACCAAACTTAAGCTAACACTATGTGACAATTCATTTTACACAAAAAATTATTTTCTCGATGTCTTTTTTCAATATGGTACTTGAAGTTTAAATTTACAAGCCTACCTTGCCCTGGAAACTATTTACACAGCCTTTAGCAGTAACACCCTTAATGACACACTTTGCTGCCACAGGTATGTCTTCATGCCTCAGTGTTAATCCACTAGAAAAATATAGAGAAAGCACAAGAGAATCAATTTAAAAACAAACACAGTGTTTTAATATACAAGATAATTTCAGATATTCTTATGGAAATAAAAGCAAAAACATCAATTAATTTATGTGAGAAATTCCCAGTATATCATTCAGATAAACCCTAAATTGTTATCATATTATTGTCACATGAAGAAAGGGAGAAAAAAAAAAAAAAGATGGCTGAATTACCTAGCTTCCAGAATTGGTTTAATGCGATTTGTCAAGTGTGTTGCATGACCAAATTCATCCTGCAATTCCAAAGGAATGCTAAAAGGTACTCCAATTCGAAGCGGAAGCTCCAAGAGACCCACCACAAATTTCTCTGGTTTGCCCTCTAAGAGAAAAGAATAATACATTTTTAGAAATAATTATGTGTGCTCCTTTGCTTTTTCTTGATGAAAGCTGCAATTAAGTCAAGTGGTTTTTAGATGCAAAGTAAACAGGCTGTTCAGAATACTGTTATAACCGAAGTTATGCTTTATTGATTGATGTTCTTAAACTTACACTCAACTAAAAACAATAGTTAAAATATAACAGCAGAAGACTACAGTATAAGAAACATAACAGGATAGTCAACATTCCCAAAGTATTCAAAAGACCAATACAGCACCTGAAAGTGAACAAGTTCCTTGTAAACAGCTTTTCCTAAATATTTAATTGCTTTAATTCTACAAAAATCAATCATTCATGTAACAGAACATTTTTGTTCTACAACTGCCCCAATTTTGGAGATAAAGATATTTAATGATGAGTATTAGAAAAAGACATGTGTATCTTTCAGTGTATCTTTCCTGTGAAACCAGGCCTCTTAGACTGTCTTTAATTAGGCACTAACAAACAAGACCAAACAGTGGTAATAAGTGGAGTGTGTATCAAGTGGATCATGTAAATCAAGAATTGCATTTTGTGTAAACAAAATGTCTTGACTAAGTGGCCTTTGAAAAAAGAAGCCATGCATGCTGAGCTAAATGGTAAATTAATATCCTACCAAACAATTTCGAACTGAAATTAACTACTTCCAAAACCTAAGGGTGTCCATTATCAGGGAGCTTCCTTTGCACAAGAGATGATAAATACCTTCTATTAGCCAAAATTAGTTACTGGTTGTAACAAGAAAAATACCTCAACCTTACAGTGTCTACAACTTTATTTATCATCATAAGTGAATGATAAAACTGTAAAATTATTTGAGAAAGAAACAGTAGAGTAACTTCAACAATATTAAAGTGAGTAACTACCAAAAGATTTCTGAACTAAAACCATGAACCATGTAGACTGACTTAGTTTTAACCAGCATTTATGGTATTTTTTAGCTTATCAAGAACAGCTATAAACACTCAGTGACAACCTGCTATTAGAGAAATAGAATAATTTGTTTCTCAGTCAAAAATGCTTTTTCAGTTTAGACTGTTCTTTTTTGGATTTTTAGAATCTACATCATAAATGGTAGTGCAAATGGTAATATTTTGGAATAACAAGCATGAAGTCTTATGGTTGCCTCTGAGAAAACAGAAAAGACAATTGCAAAAATAAAGACTTGAAATATTTACCTTTAAAAACTGATGATGATTAAAATATTGAATTATCTTCTGATTAAATAAAAAAGCAGCAATAGATAGCTAAAGCTGATTTTGGTACCTCTTGTGTTAAAAGTACCATACTATTAGCTACATAGATTTTTCAAATTTTTTATTCCTTTCCAATGAGATTTGTTCATTTCAGTTGTTACAGCTAGAGGAATCTTTAATTGAATGCTCCCATACTGGGGGAAGCCACATTACTATTGGAAAGTAGTAAGGTTCTCTTTTTACTTTGATAAAGAGATAAAAGAGAAGACAAGGTTCATTGTTGTTCTTGTTCAGGGAACAAGATTTTTTTTCTTTTCTTTTCTTGCAAGTTCACAGAAATAGCTTGAGCCTTCAATGGCATGTTTTCAGATATATGTTTAAATAACTGTTCTTTTCAAGTAATGCCAAACTTTTTTTTCCATTACTGTCATAAAAGAATACCTCTTTCTACTCTGCCAATAAGCAGCTTTTAGAAGAATATGCTATTTACAAAGAACTCTTTTCTGCCTTCAAGAATTTGCATTCAAATCCCCTCATTTTGTGGAAGAAATAGGAGGCTACAGAAAATATTGGTTCTTTTTCCCCTTGATCTTCTGATAACTGTCAGCTATACCTCCCAAAATTATGACAAAAATATCCATTTTAATATTAAATGCAAAGAAATTAGCACTTTTTTACCTTCCCTCTTCCCATCCCCCTTGTAGATAAAGTTCACAGAATGGTTGAGGTCAGAAGGGTTTTCTGGAGGTCATCATCTTATTGAGCCCCTGGCTCAAGTGGGACCATCCAGAGTCAGTTGCCCAGAAACGTTTGGCAACCTTCGATATCCCCAAGAAAGGAAACTCCACAACTTCTTAGGCAACTTGTGGCAGCACTGTTATCACCTTTATAGTGAAAAACACCTGTTTCCTGATGGCTGGCGAGAACCTGCTGTGTTTCAGTGTGTGCCCATTGGCTCTGGTCCTGTCACTGAATACCACTGGAAAGAGCCTGGTTCACATTCTTTGCACTCCCTTCAGTGTTTATAGACATTGGTAAGCTCCCCGTAAGTCTTCTCCAGGCAGAGCAGTCACTGTTCCCCCAGACTTTCTTCAGGTAAGAGATCATGGAATCATAGAATTGTTTGAGTTGGAAAGAACTTAAATATTACCCAGTTCCAAGCCCCCCTGCCATGGACAGGGACATCTTCCACTAGACAAGGTTGCTCAGAACCCCATCCTATCTGGCCTGGAACACTTCCAGGGAAGGGGCAACACAACTTCTTGGGGCAAACTGTTTCACTGACTCAGCACCCTCTCTCATCTTCAAGGGCCTGCGCTGGACTCTCCCCAGTATGTCCATGTCTCTGTGTTGTAATGTAATGTGTCCAGTTCTGGGCACAGTACTCCAGCTAGCCTCACCAATTTTGAGCGGAGAGAAAGGATCAACTCCCTCAACCTTGCTTCTAATGCAGGCCAAGAGGCTGTTGCTGCTCATTGCTGTGAGGGCACATTGTTGGTTTGGGTTCACCTGCTGCCCATCAGGACTTCCAGATCCTTTCCTGCAAAGCTGCTTTCCAGATACTTGGGTGGCAGGTTGGGGGTTGTCCTTCTGCAGGCGCAGGACTTACCCCTTCATGCTGAATTTCGTAAGGCTCCTGACAGCCGACTTCTGCAGCCTATTGAGGTCCCTCTGGATGGTGGCAAACTCTCATGTGTATCAGCCACTCTTCCCAGTTTTGTGTTATCAGGAAAACTTGCTGAAGGTACATTCTTTTGGCTTGTTATCCAGGTCATTAATGAAGACATTAAGCATATTGACCCCTGGGGTAACCACTACTTGCTGCCCTCTAACTAGACTTAGAGCCACAGATCACTACTCTTTGGGCTCAGCTGTTCATTAATTCACCTCAGTGTTCATCCAGTCCAAACTTCATGAGCTTCTCTGTGAGGATCTATGGGGATCTTATTGATGAGAATCCTGCTGAAATCTAGGCAGACAACATCTACTAAGCTAGTCCTTTCATCATGGAAGGTGAATCCATGCTAACTACTCCTGATGATCTTCTTGTCCTCCACATATCTAGAAATGGTTTTCAGAATTAGTTGCTCCATCACCTTCCCATTAATTGAGATGAAGTTGACTGGCCTGTAACTCTGTGTGTCCCCCTTCTGCTTTCTGTAGGTGGGAGTGATGCTTTCCCCAAAACATCAGGCAGTTCTCTCAATTGCCATGATTATTCAGTTAGTGTGAGTGGCCTCACAATGATATCTGCCAGCTCTCTCTGGCTCACGAGTTCATCCCATCATGGCCCATGGACTTATGTATCACCAGTTTGCTTAGGTATTCCCTTGCCAGATCATCTTCCACCAAGGGCGTATCTTCCTTGCCCCAGACCTTCCACCAGTCTTTGGGGACTAAGATTCCTGAGGTCTGTCTTACTAATAAATACTAAGGCAGACTATTTCCTTATCTAGTCTGCTCCACATCCTGTGCTCCCTGCCTCATTCAACAATGGGCCCATGTTTATTTCAGCCATCATTTTTTCACCTATGTATTTAAAGAAGCCCATCTTGTTGACTTTGATATCACTTGCTAGTGATTCCATTTTTAATTCCAATTAGACTTTGGCTTTCCTAACCCCATCCGTGCATGCCTGGGTAGCGTTGCTGTATTCCTCTCTGGTTACCTGTTCCAATTTCCACCTTCTATATACTTCTTTGTGTTGAGTTTTGCCAGTAGCTCCTTGTTCATCCATGCAGGCCTCCAGGAATTTTTGTCTGATTTCCTATTCAGTGGCATGAACCAGACTTGAGCCTGGAGGTGACTGGAGGTAAATATTAACAAACTTGCTTGGGCCTCCAGTCTGTCCAGGGCCTCTTTCCATAGAACTCTACCGGGCAGATCTTTGAAGAGGCCAGAGTCTTCTCCTGAAGTCCAGGTTGTGAGCTTCTGTTTTGCTCTTCTTGTCCCAGCCTTTCTGGATTCCTCTGCCCTTCAGAACTACTTCCCAAGGGACTCCGTCAGCCACTCACCTAAACAGGGCCAAATTCTGCCCTCTGGAAGTCCAAGGCAGCATTTCTGCTAACCCCTCTCCTTACTTCAAGAACAGTAAATGCAGTAAACTTTCATTCTGTGATCAGCGTGCTCAAGACAACCTCTGACCACCCACCAGTGCTTCTCTGTTCACAAAGAGAAAGTCACAAAGGAGACCGGGCTCCCTCACCAGTTGTGTTGGCAAGTTCTCTTCAATACACGCCAGGAATCTCCTAGACCATTTCCTGTCTGCTGTGTTATATTTCCAGCAGACATCTGGTAAGGTAAAGTTCCCCACAAGGACTAGTGACTGTGACACTTCTCCCAGCTGTTTATGTACTAATCTGCCTCTGCATCCTGGCTGGGTGGTCTATAAGAGACTCCCACCACAGTATCTGCCTTGTTGGCCTTCCCCACTCTCTTAGCCACAAACACTCAACATTAATTGTCACCATCACCAAACTCCAGAAAGTCTAAACATTCCTGGGCTACCCCACCACCTCTCCTTTCATGCTGATTGTTTCTGAAGTGAGTACTCTAGTAAGCATTGTAGTATTTTATGTTCATTAACCCAAAGAGACATATCCATTACAACCCAATGAGAATTTAATTTTGCATGGGATTCTTCTTTAATTAACTAATTTTAAAAAAATACTTTAATCGCAACATATTTATTTTAAACATATAACCTGTTTTTTAATGAGTTTCTGTGGTTTATGCATGAAAGTTCACCTAACAAATACTAGTTTTAGGAAAGAATATTTACGTCAATGGCATGAGGAAAAAGGGTGATTCTAATGAAGTTTATTCTTTTAAGTAAATTTGGAAAAGTTCACATCAGGGAGCTTCAGATTCCATCAAAACTTTATTTTTTAATGTAAAACTGCCTGCTGCAGAGCCAACATATTACATGTGAGATCAAAACCTACTACAAAAAACATTTTTTCCTGGAAATGCTTCAAATTTGATAGGCAAATGCTACTTTTCAGTGCTGAAAACCACCTCTCAACTAGAACATGACACATTTTGATATACTATGAATCAAACAGAAACACTAAAAAAGGAGAAAAGATTTGAATTCTTACCTACAATAGTAAATTTAAATACTTTAGATGGCAGAGGCCTTCCGGCATAAGTGTCTGCATTACTTTCATTCAATACTACTTGCAGTTTCAAGGAGTAGTTACCAAGTTTCTGAAGATTTTCTAAACAGATATAAAAGTACAATTAGAAAGAAAAAAAAAACTATAAATAAACTGAAGATATTGAATATGCAAACTTACCCATTTTTTTAAACCAGTATGGCCACTTGCCTCCATGCTGACTGATATGGGAAATTATTTCTTTATTCTCAGTAGGTGCTGAAAAACAAACACTTAGCTACATGTATTTAAATTTTACACCATAATTCTTATTTTTTTTCAAGCACTGGTATCACTTATTATTAAGTATTACTATCACTTCTGGATCGAATAAACATCAATTCAGCTTTACAACTAAACACATTGATCACAGCTAAAAATATGAGTTTCCTGTCTAATCCCATTTTAATTAAAACTTGCTAGCCTCAGGCACATTGCACTGAAAGTAGCAGGTTTGTAAAGTTAAATTTTATTAGCTCTTTGGTTACATGTTCCCTGTTAAGTATGAGCATTCTGCACTCCATGCTGGCAATGGATCACCCTGACAAGTGACCACAGCAAAACTGCATAAATGAGAGCAATGATAAAAATGTGCAGTTGACAGAACATGTAACTGAAAAAAAAAGAAAATTCCTGTTTTGCTCCAAATTGTTTAATCTGTCTTTATAAACTTCTGCAAAATTAAGACACATACAAAAACAGAACACACTGAAACTCTGAGGCAGTTTTAGCGACTGGTTCTATAGCCTAAGATAAATACAGAAGTAAGATTTATTGTTGGAAGTGTCAAGAGGCATTAATACTTTTTTTTCCCCAAAATACACTTCAGAATCTAGAATGTGACTGTAATAAGACTACGAAGAATAAAAAGAAATGCAGTAGAAATATAAATTGTTTTATAGCTAGGCAAAACTTTCAAGACCCTGTTCTTGCACCAGATGGCATACGTAAGATAAAGTAAGAGCTGTCAACTAGACTTCATCATTCTCTTAAGCCTAACTCAAACCCTAATTTTGAATCAAAGCATGTACAGTAAGACTCCTCAGTAACAGATCAGGTTTCTCATAGCTCAGCTGTCTTGGTTGTCCATAGTACAGTCTTTGTACATTATATTTGCTCTTGGTCTTTGTACATTATATTTGCTCTTGGTCTTTGTATGGGCATAACCACATTTCTCTCATTCATACAATTAGGGGTTTGAGTTTGACAGGTATGCCTTGCCCAAATCATCACTTATAGGACTTATTAATTCTTTTGGTGAAGAACACAAGGATTACACTACTGATTCTTCAATTGAGTAGAGAAAAAAGCTAGCACAGGAAGCAGTAGAAACAGTGGAAAGTACAGATTTCCATCAATGAATAGGTCAGGAGACATAAAAGGTCTGAAGGTAGGTTCTTTCAGTGATCCTAGGAACAACCCTGACAAAACAGAACAACAGAAACACCAGGTCTCTTTCAAGTCCGTACTTCCTGACATCAGGATGCCGGACCTTATTAAGCTTGCAAAACACCGGTTTGTCAGGCATGTTGATAGCAGATAATTTGATAATCTATATTAAAAGGTTCTATATCTATATTAATCTATATTAAAATCTATATTAATCTATATTAAAATAATCTATATTAAAAGGTTCAATTATTATTGAACCTTTTGTTCAATCCCAACCTCTTTATGCCCCAGCAAACTATGCTGGACAATAAATGAGTGCCATTAAAATACCATGTGTAGTCTCCTGACACATACACTCAACTGTAGCTAAGATACTTGCATTTGGTTTCCTTGACATGTATCACTACAATAACCTCAATTCTTCAGAAAGGTCTTTTTACAACTTCTAACAGATAAAAGAATTGGATTTTCCTATGGTGTATGGAAAAAACCAAGATTTTAGGTTTCTGCAGCTTTCAAATACATCTGACATATGCTGAATTGAAGTTTTCAGAGAATTTAGCATTCTAATTCTGTGTTCAAAACAAAACTGAGTGATTTTAGATGCCTTGGACAGAATGCAATTCTTAAAAATGCAAAGGGAGAACACCAAGTGAAGCACCCACAAAATGGAAACCACAAAACAGTAAATCAAAAGAAATTTGATTTTTAAAAAATTTTGAACTGAATTTATGTTAGATACTTAAAAAGTCTGATCCCTAGACTAATTACAGAAACATTATCCATTTTACCCATGTTCTTATGCACGTTAAGTAGACAGCCTGGAATTGATAGGTTCTCCTTACTTGTGACCAAAGACGTACCCAAAATATAGCATTAAGACATTAAATACATGGCATTGAGGCAGTTGTCATTTCATGGAAAGTAGCTTTGAAATGCTACATGCACTGACGGGAGTACTGTCTAACTACCACATCCATTTATCAAATTCTAATATGTATTTTAGATATATACATATATTATACAATGAAATACTTGATTATCCATTATGGACTTTAAAAATAATAAAGATACAATTAAATATAATGAAATACTCACAATGCAAAATAACCTTGAGTTCAACAAGAAGTTTCTTTGAACCTCCATGGCTTGTGCCTGGAAGTTTTTGCATTGCTTCTCCTTTTTTATTTAAAATTTCTATTCTTAGTGCTCCTGAATTTAAAATGAAAAACGACAGACTTTTAAAATGCTGTGGATTAAAAGTGATCAAAGATTTCAGTATGCTTGTCTTTTTAGCAAGGGTGCACAATGTATTTTTAAATTGTGGTTTAATGTTTTAGTATTTGGAAGGAAAAAATTTACCTATTGGTGTACCAGCAAATCTTGTTTCATTTGGTAACAACTCATCTCCTTCGGGCCATGTTACTGATAATTTGTCAGGAAGTCTAATAAAAAAAAAGGCGAACATTTTTTCAGTAAGTTAAAATAAACGGTAATTGATCTTTAGTTAAATAGACATGAAGCTATTTTTGCAGTAGGGAAAGAAAAACCAAATCCCAAGCTATTTCTTCTTGTTTTATATTTAGTGATTAAATACAAAATCTGTAATTACGAACTCCATAATTAAGTAATTATTACTTAGTGCTTACCTTGCCATTTCATCCTCTATGTATTTTTTAACAACTTTGTCAGACACTGTTCTGTCAAGTTTTGAGATTGGAATAACTTTCATTTCAGCATACAATGCCTGTGGTTCCTGAAATAAAAATTCAGTGCAGTTATAAATGGCCAGACTCTATGTCAGACAAGAAAAACCTCCCAATCAAGGGAATAGACAAGTCAACACAGACATAATGCAATATACTAATAAATATTACCTGGTGAAACCACAAGATCCTGTTTTAAAATCTGGTGAAATCACAAGGGATACAAATGGATGCACAACATACTATTGATGCTAACTGTGATACTTTATTTCATATGCAAATCTTAATAAATCAGACTGTTCATAATAAATAATAATTTTAATATATTCACATTAAAGCTTAAGTTCAGTATTTCTAGACTGCTGATGGTCAAAAATAATTTTCAACTGTTATTTAAAGGTAATTTAATTAGGTCAGACAAGGGATTATATTTAAAGATTTCATATCAGCACCAGCTGTGCGAATCCCTTCTGTATTTGTTCTTACCAAAGCAATTTGAACCTCTCCCCCAGTGGCAAATATATCCCCATCATGGTCCCCATACAAGTAAAATTTCTCAATGCTTCCATAGAATATTGGATGAGTCTTAGTAGTTTTCACCTATAAGCAGAAGACACCAATTAATACACTATTCCTGCATCAAAAGCACAGTATCTGCCCCTTATGGGGTTCAACTAACTTACCAGTTGTCCAGTTTTGTATGTTTTTCCATCCCACTCTATTGCAGCATACATTGTCCAAGGGCTCTGCATTCTTTTGGATGGTATATCAGTACGTACAGTTATTCCTTTAAAGACTGTGAATTTTATCTGTTTGTCATATTTTTCATGACAGTCTTTGAGCCACAGAGCAAATTCTCTGTCAATTTTCATTCGCTGCTCCTATAAAGAGATTACAAAATAAGTTCGTAATAACAATGTATTATAAAATTTGAATCTGACCACATCAGAAGCCTGAACAATTGTAAGAGTACAGATTATGTACTCAAACAAAAAAAAAAGCCAAAACCCAACAAGACACACATAAAAAAAGAATAAAAGAACAAACAGAAAAGAAAAAGAAAGAAACAAAAAACCAGAAACAAAACCACAAAGAAAATAACTGAAATAATCGATACAAAGAAAATAATTGAAAACATTAAAAAAATCTAGGAAGGCTCCATTTCAGGTCAAATAAAAGTGCTTCCCCCAGCAGCCATATTCCTGTAGGAAGAGGGTCTTTCCACAAAAACTGTCATATAACAACTAAATAAAGTAATTGTTTAAGAAAATAAAAGGAAAAGTACTGAATCTTAATTTTTCAGATTTAAAGATTCAGCTTTACTACTTACTAAACCAGAGAGTCAGGAACAAACAACCAGTGAGCAATGTATTACATGCATTGAAGCTCACCAAGAAGAAACTTAACAGAATGCAGTAATTACCTGTCCATTGAAGATTCTCGTGAACAGAGTATTTTTATCCTTTAGCTTCAGCTCCAGATCCATGAAAGTGAGTTTGTTTGTGCTGACCTGGAACTTATCATTGGTAAACAATGCACCGGAAATTCTGTTGTAGCATTCAATTGGTGCCAATCCTCTCTTCTTTGGAGGAGCACACCACTCAAAACTTAAAAGGAGAGTGTCATTAAAATCCTTTTTTATAAAGAGAGGTTTACATTACAGAAAGAGACTGTACAAACAGATTACCACTTACTCTTCCACAGTTGTGTATGGTATTAATCTTCCATTCCAAAAACATTCAAAAATAGGCCTTTTTCCTCTGGCACCTTTTTCTACTACAAAACAGTCATCATCATCGTCATCATTTAATCCTCGATTTAAAAAAAAAAAATCTCCTTGAATACATTTCCTTAAAAAATATAATATCAAAACCCATAGCAATCTTAATGAAGAAGTACTATTGTTATTAAGTTCAGCACAGAAGCAATGCACATTATATCAAGCTCATTTATACAATATTAGGGTTTTTTCCTGTTTTAGAAATATCAAGCAGATAAACTAAGAAAGGTAAAGAAAAATTATAAGTAGAAGTTAAATATTACCAAGTCTACCAAATTTGAAAATTTCAAATTTGAGTGTTACTTTTTCCTTAGTTTCAACTGATGCTCTTCTAGTATCATAAAATCTTGTCCCAATTAATTCAAGATTTGTTTCGTCAAAAAAAAAAACCCCAAACCCCTCAAAACAAACAAACGTAAAAACCCAAGCCCACCAAAAAACCAGCATAAAGTATTTCAAAACCCCTAGCATGTGAAAATTCACCACAACTAATTAAAATTTTAAATGAAAGACTTCAGACTACATGTTGTCCTTTGTAGTATTTCGATACTAGAATCTCTTGAATCTTACTGCTCACATTTTATTACTCTGTTGACAAAGATGTAGTCCAGAAAGTGAGAAGTTTCAACTGGACTACATTCTATAAGAGTTTATAATTTGAAATCAGATGGTGTTATGCCAAAGATCAGGTTTACAAAAATGAGTTACCCCAACAGCCAATTTATTCACAGGATCTGTTAATCTAAAAGTATGTGAATTTTTCTGTTCTGACACAACCTAAATCAGGTAATAATTTGCACTTCAACTTAAAACTATATTAGTTTTTATTTCATTAAAATATTTAGAGTAGTAGGACTGTCAAGCAGCAAAACATTTCACTTACTTGATGGAAAACATGGATCATCAGGGTATGTTTCTTTATCATAAAGGAAGGGATGGTATCGAATGATGCCTTCAACTATGCCTTCTTCTTCAACATGTGCCTTAAACTCAAAACTATCTGCTGCAGTGTTTATATACAATGTCTGCATGTCATCTTTGATCTCCCTCAGATTGACAATCTTTGGTACTTTTCCCTTTTCAAACATTGAAATCTGGAAAAAAGGAAAACAAACTGATTATCCTTAGAGCAAAAGACTTACAGTAATAAGCACTTTGACAACTGACTGTTAGCAAAGGAATTAGTTCCTACCCTGCAATGCTAAACAGAAATATTTCAAAAAAATAAACTACATACACATCTTGAATGCTGTATTTTAAAATGCATGATTACAGAGAAACAGGCACAAGATGAAATAAGGTGCCATCAAAGAGGACTTTGGACTAACACGTATAAAATCTCCTACCTGAATATCGATGTTGTTGAAAGGGCTTATTTCTTTTGTTACAGCATTAGCTTCATTTCCTTTTGGTCCATGGATATAGTAGTGATAGATATGTCTGAAATACATTTCAGAAAAAAAACAAACCAGCAAGTGAAATTAAAAAATTGCACATTATAATTTTAAAAAATTCTAAATCAGCTTGTATTTTTATTAAAATATACCTGGTTTCTTGCACTGTTATAAATCAACTCCTTGACAACATATATGTGGTACAAAAGATTTACTAAAGGGATGAATGAAAAGTGACTCCTTTTTATTCCTCCCATGTCTGTCATGCACAATCACATTAGGACCAATTGTTGGGTAAAATAATTGGAAACAAATTCAAAAAATGCATAAGTGAAAAGAATTATAATTGCTACATGGCTACAGATCCTTTGCAACAAAGGGTAAACTAAAAAAACTACTATAAATTGTTCTGCGCTCTGGAAATCAGAAAGAACTAGAGCCATAAAACTTTCCACGCTTTGTCTCTGATACCAGTTTTATCTCAATCATCTAATCGTATTAGAAACATGTAATAAACAATCACTGTCTTTACATTATTTACAAAAATCTGAATATAGGTGGGAGTCATGAATGCGATCTGCATAATAGAAATAATTTTTCTGTTGTAAACATTGCTTTCTAATTGGCATTTTTCTTCATTTAAGAAACTTCAAAAATCCACATGGTCAGATAGAATAAATAATTTCACAGAGAAAACAATTTGAGAAAACTGAGGAACTTAACTCCATTTACTTCAACTTTTCAGCAAGCTAGCTAGTTCTTCCAAATTCAAAGACTGAATCCTTAATCCTCTGGGGAATGGTTTGGGGAAAAATGAGATTGTACTAGTCAAGGAGACTGAATGCATGACAAAAGTCAAATGCACCTTTGACAAAAGTCAAATGTTTCCTTCTGACATCTACTGCACTAAATGTTCCCCAAACAGCAATCTTGGTTCCCAGAAAAAAACTCCTCATGGTATCATTACTCAGGACTTTATGGTATGTCCAAATTGCTTCATATTTTATCTGCACTTCTTCCAGACTTTAGAAGACAGCCTCCTGGCCTAAAGACATTGTTATTTTAGGGGTTCATCTCCACTTCAAAGCATCCAAATAATGAGGACTGTGCTGCAGCTCATTAAAGCAGAATGAAACTGGCATCATGCACATGCGCCAAAAGGCATGGCAGAAGGGAATGGGGAAAAAGGGGAAAAAGGGCCATTACAGCTGAAACAGTGACACAGGACTGTGTAGCACTGGAAGGCGAAATGACTTGTTTTACCCTAACACCTACAGGGCGATACATTTGAATAATTGCACCTGGGCTCCATCTCAAACAGGGGCAGCTCTTTCACTTCAAGAGATGGTTGGAAAGAAATAACACACACTTAAGTGTGTTTATTTGACGAGCACCTGGAAGCTAATGAGGGACCTAAGTTACACCCTGCATGTAGATGTGCCCTATATTTTCATGAGGTTAAAAATTATTTCAGCAACAACTTTTTATGTGCGACACTGAATGGTCTTTCACATAGTAAGGTGTTACTTAATTCTTATATTAACCTCTTTTTAAGTGTAGTATCTGACAAGATCCTGGGTATCACAAAAATAAAACCATAGTTTGAAAACAAAGTTCTATAGTTTTCCAGAATTCAAAATTGGTCTACGACTCTGTATTTCAATTTACATTCACAGATGGATCCATAATCTTAACAGGTAAGCCCAAAGTATTCACAGCTATCAGGGGTATCTCTAGGCTCTGCGTGCCCACTGATGACATTATTACAGTACAGAGCAGACGGTGTCATTATTCTCCCTCTTAAACTGACATGAAACAGCAGTACTTTCTTTTACTTTTGTTTAAAAAAGCCAACCAACCAAAAGATCCCCTAAAACTGTAAACACAAAGCTAGGTACCAAGGTTAGGAGCACAGCTGTAAGCAAAGGAACTGATTAAATTGTTAGTAATTACATTAACAACTTAATACTTCAGTAATACACCATTACGTTGAACAGGCTACTAAAAATTACAGTGGATAATTATGTATCAATCATCAAGTCACATCTTTAGTTGGGGGCTCCCACTCAGTTGTGTTAGTTTCTGAAAAATTGGTTAGGTAGGGAGGCTAACTGTAGTATCAACAGCCCTAACAGGAATAAGGGCAATGTCAAAGTACAAAAAGAAAGCAGTTCATAATTCTCTGACTTTGGTAGTAGCCCACTTTTAAATCAAATCCTTTAAGTCACCAACTTACGCCAGCTGCCTTGTCCAAAGATGAAAGTAGTTTTTCAAGTACTGCATGTGATCTGGTTGTACACCTGTAATCACAACTGCTGTGAAACTCTCTTTATCCCTTTCTTCTAATATTAGATTATGAAGAAATCTTTCATCATCACTTGTGATGTGAGTAGAATCAGATGGCTACAAAAAGAGTAAAATAATAAGAGCAGGGATGTAAACTGAATTTCTGAACTCCCATCCACTTGAAAGGGATTAAACAACATAACAGAAAAGTAATACAGAACACATGATGCTAAGTATCACAAAGGATTTAAAGCTTAAAATAAAAGTTTCCAAACTAAACTCAACAAGATGAGAATGTGACATCACTGATCCAGTTCATTTTCAACTCACTTTCATCACAGCACTTGAATTGTGCATTCTAAAAATGCATTTAATCATGTTTAATGTAGCACTGTATGATATCCATGTTCTCATCCATCAAGTGGAAGCATTAAGTGTGCAAGGCATAAAGTTGTCTTTAAGAAAACAAAGCCAAAAAAACTATTGGCTTTTAAAGGGATAGGCTGCTTTCTATAATAGAAACTCAAGTGGAAGAAACACACTTTTGCTGTAAAAAGAAAAAAAGATGAATCCTCAATTTCAGATGAAATGTTGAGTAGTCTAACAGAAAGAGAGATTCCTGATTCCAGAAACTACTGATTGTCTTTTCCTGAATGGATGCACTTTGCTCTTTTGAAGGGTTTCTAAACTGCAGAGGCAGTGGTTATGTCATGCTTCACACTGGATCAGTGAGCAATCCCTTACATTTGATACATACTGAAAAAAAAAAGCTATTTTTAAAACAAAGATTAAATCTTCATAGTGAATGCAAACAATTGCTACAACTGAGAAAATATGTTGTAGTAAATTAAGCTACATGCCTTATTTTGCAGGAAAGCAGACAAACCCCACATCACTAAGGCATGAAAGGAGACATGTCCTACCTAACCATCATTAGGTGAAATAGTTAATCAAGGGTGTTCTATCAAGACTTACTTTCCCCAGGGAATCAAAGAGGTCTCCTTAACCAAGAGGATAATTTAACCAATTTTTAGACCTTTCATCAAAGAAGACTACATCTCTTTTTCTTGCACTCTTCTAAACATAACAGTCTGGCTGATGTATTGCCAACAAGGGACTATTCTATGCTAGTGATGGGATCACTGATAATAAAGAAAAATCAGAGCTGCTTGGTCTTCATCTCCATGTGATCTGACAAACCTGGAAGCTGCACACTCACACTGAACAAATGCCACTCTGTACAGCGTGGAAGAAATTTACAGAGTGAAAGAACCTCCAAAATATTACTCCCAAATTCTCTGGCTGCCTTCCCACTACAGATGACAAACTATCATGGCACCTTGCCCCACATTCCTAGCATCTATCTCAACTAAAAAATTACTATTTACTTCTTTGAAATATTAAATGGTGCAGAGAAGTGACTACAGTGGAGACAGGTGTCTATTATCCATTAAGGAAAGATGACCAGCAGGGATACCATTAATGTCACTTCTCTTCAGTGTTATGGTCTTGTTCTAGAGGCCCTTTTGTTTCATATTAATTACATCTTGATTTCTTTGCAAAAATAACTTCCTTCACCAACTGAATGGCTCCAAGGTTCAATTATTCTCCTCACACTACTAATCCATTTACAACTTTTACCACAGTATTCTCTTGCTGATGTATGTGCAGTGCAGACCATTTTTCAAGTCATTAACGAGATAAATTCACACATTTTATTACATACACACCAATATAATGAACTGGCCTAGGTACTTCAACGATTTGCAAAAAAAATCCTAAATCTGAGTTATTTCTCTGTTATTTTCATGCTTCGCTTCTATTACTTGAGTTTTTCACATCATATCTTCCCTCTTGGATAGTTACAAGTTATCTTTTAAATCTAATAGAACTTTACTTGCCTTTTTTAATTTTAATTGTCAGTTTAACTTTAATTTTATATTACCACAATTTTTCAAACAGTTGATTGCACCACCTTCTTGAACTCTTTAGTAGTATCTATGCATCTCATTCAGTTACTTTCCTCCAACTTATGCCTGCTACTTTACATCATCCACCCCTTCTCTTAAATATCAAACAGGGAGGGAAAGCATTTGTACCCTTTACAACAAAGCAGATTTTGTCTGCTTTTATTTTCAGTTTCTATTTTTGTGAGTCTGCCTTTTTAACGATATTGTACAGAGAACAGAAACAAAATTCTGGCAATTCATTTTTTGTTGCAACTCACCGACCCAAGACTGGCATGATAAAAACCTTCCCATTCCTTTCTCATCCATACAAACACCAAGAGCACTGATATAACCCACTAGATACGTGCTCAAGGTCTGACTACCTTGTCATACACACCACCCATTTTTCCTCCTAAGTGCACCATTAGCTACATCTTTGCCTTTCCCTCCTTGCCCAAAAATGTCCAAAGAACAGCTCGGTCTTCCTCCCAATTTATTGTACAGCTTTTTTACTTAGGCTCTTTTTCTCCATTAAAAGCATCAGGACTGCTGAGTTTAGTTTTCAGCTAAACAGTTAATTTATTTCACAAAATTGATGAATATTTGCAACACCAATGGATTTTGTTGGTCTGGCTGGACTTTTCTCCCATATGCAGGTTAGTCTTATGTATTTCTAAACGAGTACAATTTGGTTCCCTAATTTATTCCTTACTGCTTCAGAGAAAATTCATTTTTGCATTATACGTAACAAAAAAATTTGCTGTGATTAGGAAAGTATTTTTAAATATTTTTCTTAACCTGACATGTAAAACTGTAAAACATTTCTGTAATTTATTTAACCTTAACTGAAAAGAGGAAAAAGCATCACATAAAAACAAGGTTTATGATACACTGTCTTCAAGTTCTCAGTGACTTCCTTTTACACTCCTGGGTGCAAATGATTGAGTAAGATGAAGATATCCCCAGGTAAGTATTACAAGAATATTACACAGTTAAATCAAATTAACCTGGGAAAGGCTTTCAATTAAAAATGCAATAATCTTAAGGCTATTTACCTTTCTGTTTTGAATGAATCCAGCATATATTGCTTCTTTGTTTTTCTCCTTCTTTTCGAAATCCTCTTTAGAAAGGACAAGTTCATGGACATCCTGAGATGCTGCAGGTTTGCTTATCATCTGATTTTATTAAAGAAACAGCATTTAAAATTAAAAAAAGACTTAAAATTAACACCATAAAATGCTTTAATGCTGTGATTAAAAGTTAGGAAGTAATCTCATTGTGTGCAAACGTTCTAAAATAAAATTGAAGTCTGACATTGACTTACTCTGGCAGACTGTCCCACGAAGAACACTGCTTGCTTGCCCCCAACTCCAAAATATGAAATATCACTATTTAAACTACGAGGCACTGGCAAAGGGCGTACATATCCTGAATGATCACTGAGAATAGAAGTGTCTTTAATAAATTTTTTCAAGACAAAAGTAATTAAAAAACCAAAAGGTACTTCTGATCTAAAGCTTCTATTAAATTCTTCCTCCTGGCATTTTGTTAAAAAATCCTTCACTTTACACCTTTTGAAACTGCAACATTAAAATAGACGTGCCTGAAATTCTTGATGTATTCTTTTCAAAAGTATGATGACTGTTTTTGACAAGTATTTTCCTAAGTCATCTTATAAAACATTTCTGTCTCTTCTCACAAACCAAATCTTATTTAAATGAAAACGGCTTACAAAGCAAGCCTGATCTTTCTGACAGCATCCTTTCATAAAAATACTTTTAAGTCAAAGTGGGAAATAATGCCAACCAACTATTAAATGTACACTTGGAGAGATGATGTATGCTATCAGTAGTGAAATTCCATGACTTTTGATTCACCTTGAACAATCTTATCTAGTTTAGGACAAACATTTATTTTCAAATCACAACAGTCTCAAATGAAAATAAGGTGTAGATGGTATCCTGCTATAGTTTATACCTATGTTCCCACATTAAGTGGTAGTAACCCACAGTTTAAATCTGCATTTTAGGAATACTACACATTTCTGTTACTAAACTCACCTACAGCAATTTCAAAAAGCAGTGAATTTCTTTACAAATGACCCAGAATCACTTTTTATGTACTTATATCCAGATGTTTTAAAATTGACTTTCTATTTGGAGATGCTTTCAATGCAAAAAAACTTCCCCCAGCTATATTATCACTTCCCATAGCCCCATTACTTTTTACACTACCTGCTCATATGGCAAATTAGTTATGACTGAGGCTGTAATCCTCATCTTCACATTTAAAATCCTAGGCTTAAGATATTTAACATGTTACTGAAGCTCAAAAACTGTACATAACTAATTCTGTGGAATTTTATACACATAATAATAACATTATAACCATTAATAATAATATTAATATTAAGCCTGGATAAATAATATTAAGCCTGGCTGTGCAGGTGGAACATCTCTTGAGAACAGATTCAAAACTGTAAAGTTAATTCATATGAGTAGCAAATCCCACCATAAAACCTCCACTTTCCTCTTTAAATGCAAAAAATTTATTTTGTGTAGCCTGCATCAAAAATAGACATCTTCAGGTATAATTTATAATACATTATACAGAATTAGAATTTAAGTAAAAAAAAAAAAAAACTTGAACTAAAACCATGTATCTGTTTATCTGCTATTCCAGTAGCTTAACAGATATTGAACACATCATTTAATGCATTACTGAAAGGTTTTCAGGTAACAGATACACACAGTACAAAAGTCCTATCTGTACACAGGCAAGCAAAAGACAGTTCAGAAAAGGTCCCAAGAACAAGAAAGTATTCAGTGTATCACAATAATAGAAGCTTCGTGTTAGGAAGCTTCTCTATTTCTACTTATAAGTATGGGTCTATTTATGTAATCATATAATGACAGGGTTTAGCTAAGTGTTGGTATACAGCTATGTCTTAAAAGCATATTTTGTGGACCTTTGCAGAGCTTGCTAATTGGAGAAATATTTAGAACTTGCTAACCTTTCAAAGTCTCCTTGTCTTGTAAACTTTGACAATCTATATACAGCCCAGTTGTTAAGCTGTTTAGAAGTCATTCCACTTCCATTATCAATCACAGCAACAGCTGGTTTTCCTTGGGAATCATCAAACAACTGTTTGGGGAAAGACAAACAAATTGCACAAATCAACAAGGAGCAACAGGAAAAAAAAAAGGATAATGCAAACTATGTCTGAAAAAACTGAAGTATTTCTATCTTACCAATTTTATATGTATACTCCGAATACCAGCATTTTGAGATGTAGCTGACAGAGAATTGTCAATCAATTCAGCAAGGGCAAATGCTAAAGAAATTGAAGAAAAATAACCCTATTAGTGCTCAGAAAACAGATACCCACTTCTAGTAGTTTCTTCCAAGTAATTAGGGTAACACATTACCTGAACACAGATAAGACCTAAGGCCTGTCAGAACAATCAAAATCACATAACATCTTGTTTAAAAAATAAAATAGCTTTTGTACATGCACTTTATGATTTGTTTCATCACTGAATCTCTCATGTCTCTTAATGGTAAGAACACAATTATTGGAAAGAACAATGACGAACTAACCATCTCCTTACCAAAAGACAGATTTGTCCCTTGCATGGTTAGAAATTAATTATTATGATTCATATGAGAGTCAAAAATATGTAAAAAATACACTTTGACTTGTTAATATATGGGAGGAATGAATTAACTGAAGAAACCCGAATTGAAATTTTGTGAAACATCTAAAACTACAATGTTAATTGTTTATAAAAACATAAAGAAAATTGTAGAAATGGTTGAAGGATTTCAGCGAATGGTAAATACAACCAGAGTTCTGTCAGATCTATGGCAGAAATACTCAGGCAAACTGCTTGCAGAAACTTGTTTCTAACCATTAATGCTTGGAGCGCTTACTTAATTAAAGTGAAACTACCTAAGTTTACTGGAAAACTGCATTTAATCTGAAAAAAATACATCAAGTTCACATTAATTCAATCTGACTGACCAGCCTCAGTGAACAGACATTTCCATTCAGTCTCTCTAAAAAGGAAATCTTATTTGCTACAATTTGCAGAGTTCTTCAGAATGCTACAGTGCAATTTACACTGGCCACACACACTTCAGACATGTAAAAGAAAATCCTTGAGTATTAGTGTAATACAACAACACTGAAGCATTTGGCGTTTTCCCTCAAGCTGTTATCAAACTATAAAAACAGTTCTGCACTTTTTTGCAACTTTCTTCATTGCAAAAAGAGTAGCTGAGCATCAGTTATGCAATCCATATTTACTATTCCATGTCAAAGAACAACGGTCTTTCATCAGCACTCAAAATTGGTTAGGCATTGCCCTTAGAGATGTTGTATATAAGAAGCATCAGCTGCAGCATTACACTTACACAGGGTCAAAACTGCAATTTGCTGCCAGTGAAAACTTAAGTAAAAAATTGTTTAGTACTTCAGTCTTTCTCCATGTCAGCTGCCACTAGACTCCCTCACCTCACATTTCATTTATTGAGGGTACTACTTCTTTTGTCATCCTTTTCTAATGTACCTGCAGAAACCCTTTTTATTCATCCTCACATCCCTTGCCAAATTTGCTCCAGCTGTGCCTTAGTGTTTCTGATCTCATTTGTATATTCCCAGGCAATATCCCTATATTATTCCCAGTATTCATACCCCTGCTTCCACCACCTACACAATTCCCTTCCCTCTTGTGTTTTGGTTTGACCAGGAGATCTTCACTAAGCCATGCTATTCTCCTGCCTTCCATGCCCGATTTCTTCCACATACAAATCAATAGTTCTTGTGCTCTAAAAAGTCATTTCAATAACTGCAAGCACTCTTCTACTCTGTTATCCCCAGGGGTGCTTCCCATGGTGTCTGATCCACCACACCCTTAAACAAATGAAAGGTCCTTTCCTAAGGTTTAGAGTCCTTAAAGTATTGTACACATTGCCTATTTAATCGAATTCCACCAGGGTGTGGTCACTACAGACCACGCCCCGCTTGGCCTTTCCAGTCAGTTTCTCTTGGTTGGGAGAACAGCAGGTCCACTAAGGGCTGCTGCAGGAATAAGGCACAGAATGCTCTGTGTGGCCTTAGCAATTCCTGTGTACAGGGATAGAAGTACCACTGACTCAGCTATTACAGCACTTTGTGCACAGTACCACCAAACCCAAATGAAAACAATGCCTTTGCTGGGGCATGGAACAAATAATGTGCACAAAGAGGAAAGGGGAAAGACTGGCCCTTAAAAATACAGCTGCTATTTATAGACATTTCTGATTGTTTTAAAACAACAGGAATGGTATCATACTTGAGGTCTTGATTTTTTTTTTTGCATTTTTTTCTGTGCAGTTTTGAACCTGCTGTACCTTAGAAGTACATAGTACTTAGAAGGTAATCACAGCCACAGAGAGAATTTTCAGAGAAGCCACAAACAGAAAGTAATTTATTCAATAAAACAACACAAAATGCTGGTTACATATTTCATGTACCATTTATAGAAAAACTAATTAAACCAGCATATTTTTAAAGAAACACTTGCTCTTGTTGGTAAGTTAAGCCTTGTAGCACCCCAGATGGGAGGGCACACAAAATTCTGTAGTAGCTCACACAAAAACTGTTTATGAAATTCAAACACAAAGGATACAGTTTAGTACAGGAGACAAAAACCTGAAAACACAAATGCTGACCTGTCTGAATGACATGCACAAGATTATTCAGGCTAAAGTTCTTTTACTTCTAAAATACTCAAACTTCTTAAACAAGTATTTGAGAAGGCACCTCTATAAATCTGGATTTTTAGGTGGCTACTTTTAATAATTTTTAAAAGAAGAATTTGTATGAAGAACATGATTAATTTTTCTTTTACAGTTAAGACTATTTTTAGCAGCTATAATTCTAAGTTGAATTACTCATAACCACATTACATTCACATAAACATCATTTACACAAGATTACTTTTGCAGGTACTTACGTAAAGGATTTTGGCCCTCGCTGGCATAGTACTCATACATGCCACTTTTGACAAGTGTATCATAGTGGGGCAGAAACTCAATTCGTTCCTTGGTTGCCACAAGCAACATTTGATCAACTGACTGAAGCAGATATAAAGTAACTCCATCCTGAACAAGCTTGCCTGCAGGGAAGATGAAATATAAAGTACACTGACTAGCACTGCATCAGGCAACTTCTGCTTTCAAAACAAGTATGGGTTTAGCCACAGGTAGTCTCTGTATTTTCCTGGGCGTTGACCCTTCAGCATTTCACAACAACATTTAAATTAATATCTTTTCACATTTCCAAGCTTAATAATGCAAGTTTGCTCAGGTGACAGCTATGGATATATAATTTTTTCCTATCATTTATAGAATTTGTGACGGAAGATACTAAGTATAACTGTCATCAAACTAACTCATCAAAATCATGTTTGTGGAAGTAATTTTTTGACAATTTTTGACAAACTATTACATGACTTGTACTTTCAGTTAATTATTGCATGTCATAGGGCACAAACAATTATCATGTGACCTTTGTGACCAATGTAAGAAATAGCTGCAATTATTTTGACATCTAAGATACTTACTGAAGTTATCTTCTGTAATCTCCGTCCTATTTGTGGTGGTGATAACAAAGGTTTCATTAGAAGATATGCCAAATGCCTACAAAAATTGAAGGTTATTTAGTTATAATAACTAAGTAGTCCAAAAACTCTTCAGATACATTAAAGCAAAAAAAATGTCCGGTCTATTTACTTTGTAACAAGCTACTGATGAGTAATCACATAATCTCTTAGAACACAGTTGAAATTAGATCACTTGTTTCCTCAATTTAGCCAAATCTGTCCATACTAGGTTGGTTTGGTTTTTTACCTGCATAAAATACAAATATGCTCTAGTGAGCAACAGGAATTTTAAGGAGGAAGAACTGTCCTACAGATAATCCCCTTGAGGGCAGAGGAACAAGACTAAACAGCCCTACTCCTGACTGTGAAACCACAACAGTAATAGTTATGATCTAGATGGTGTCCCATATTTAACTGCACTCTTGAGACACCAAACCAACCTAATATTTCTTAACGTTGGATATTAAAGTCTTCGTTCTTCAATTATATCATACATCTAAAAAAATAAAGATTTCTTTCAGAAAAATTCTTTACTGTTAAAACACTGAAGGTTATTCTTCTGAACCTAAACAATCTTTGCCACTTTGATGCCTTCTTTTGAATGTGTTTATTGTAGCTTTAGATTTTTATCCTGCTTTCTAGATGCATTTGAATGCCTCTACTTTAGCCCGCATTTTTTCACCCTGATGTCCAACACTAATCTTTTTCCCAAAATAATAAAACAAATATCTGTATTTTCTCCTGCCTCCCCAGGTCTTTGAAACTCAAGCAAAAGTCAACCCTGGTCTCATCAAGCTCCACCAGCCCACTCAGTCTTGCAGTGACAATTCAAGACAGGTGCTTTATGTACTTTTAGCCAGATTCGTCCCTGAAGGAAGCTCTAGCATTCTCTGCAGCAACTCACCCTCATCATTTCCCACATCTCTTTTTCCATCCCTTTTACTCACACGCATGAAAATATTTTAAACACTACTTATGGTTTCATTAGGAGCCTACTTTCCATATTTCAGTTACTTTCTCCCTGTGACCACATTAAAGTTACAGTTATTATCCACCAGCAAAACTTAAAAAATTGTTGAATTTCTCACAGCACTTGGTGCAAGTGAAACAAATGCAGATGACACAGAGTGATACTCAGACTTAAGAACCCGGAGTAACACTTTTTAACTCTTCTACATTCAGATCACTTCAATTTTACCTCTCACATTATACAAATTTCCACATAGCAAATCTGTGCAGGAAAAACTATAAAATTGCTCAGAGAAAGAAAACTAAGCATTAAAATATATGGATTTTTGAAAGCTAACATCCTACTGTGCCATTTGAGGTCAGTGGTTAATGTAGAGCAACTGTAGAGTTTTACATCAGATAAGCATCTTTCCCTCCAGCTATAATTACAGCTTCCCTGTTTTCTCAATCTACAAAGGCTCTCAAACCCTTATGAAGAGTGCAGTATGTACTTTAAGGCAGCAAGAAGTTAGGAACATCTAATGCATGTACAAGACAGCAGCCTGGTACAGGAGCAGGGGCAGCCTCATCCTTCTGGTCCTCTCCCCCATTCCACGGGTGAGCCTCAACTAAACCAACCCCAAGCACAGACTGGCAGTCTATGCTTTGATTTCCTGGGTGAACCCAGCATTTCTGCGTCCACTGGCAGCAGGTCCTTTCCACTTCACAGGCTACTAAGTAGGTATGTGAATCAAGTTTGGCAGTCTGAACTGCAGATAACTGTTTTTTCTTGTCCATGCCATGGTAGCAGGCCATATCCTTTGTAAACTTTGGGGATTACTCAGTTTGAATGCTTCACTTCTATATAAGACTTACTTATTTTACTTCCTCCCTCCCTCTGTCCTACATTCTTGGTTATCCTAGTCCCTGTCTCTTCCCACTATGCCAGGTAGCAGTGATGGGGCTGCACCAGTATGTGAATGTGATTTCCCTAACAAGAAGCTGCTGGTCATTGCTAAATTAAAGTGAACCTACTGGGCAATTTACTTGTAGAGTCACTGATTTTCATTCAGTTCTGACAATGTTTGGCCAAATGTTTCATTTCTCAGTTAGATTTGCACATGTAAGAGATATCATGATATCTTTCGTTGGTAAGAAGTTCAGGTTTCACTGCCAAGTCTTTTTCAGCCCAGCAAGGTGTCCCCTTCCAAATAAGTACTGCAGATGCACACAACTCAATTTGATAAGATTCATGAGACAAGGCAGAAGCACATTCATATGATAAATCTGTGAGTTATTCTATGATAATCCAGACACACAACCATGATGAAGCTTGTCATATCATCAGTCTTCAAGGGTACAATCTATGCTCAGAAATGCCTCCACACATTCACAGTGAAAGCATGTTTGGAGGTTATTGTGATCAAACAACTAAGTGGAAAGCTTTTATCTTTTTGTATACAAAAGAAGAGATGTGGGAGAAAAAAACAGATACAAGCTTCAAAAATAAATCTACAAGCCAGAAAAGGCAGACATGTGAAAAGGCAAGGATCCCTAAACTGTTGGTTACATATTATTGCTACATGCAAATACAAGTTAAAATGGTACAAAGATGAACAGTTATGTGCACAGAGAAGAGAAAAATGACACCTAAAGCCTGAAAAGCACAGATTATGTCAACAAACCAAATTTTTAATATTCTGGGAAAACAACCATAATTGTTGACTGAGAACCGAATTAGTTGCTAAACTTGGAAGTCTGCTAAGTGTACACTGCCTGGCTTTGGTGTTGGAGAGCTGTAGGGGTGACCAGTGTGAGAAGAGGCAATCGATTGCCCTGAGACAGCCACAGCCAGTTCCAGATAGCTCTCAAATCCATGGACACAACTCACTCCTCACCCAGATTTCCACCAGAAGGGCACATGGTGCTTCTGCTCTAACTTATCAGGGAAGAAATAGAAGAGACAAATGAGAAGCAACAGAGGAGATGCATGAGGAGACATTGCTAGGGACAGACACATCAAAAGGACATTCTCCACACCAGAGGAGGGATGGTCCCAAAGGTGCTGCGGCCCACGCAGAACCCACGTCAGGGCACAGAATTTCTTCTCTCTGTCCTCCTACTTCCATGAACCTGTGACCAATGGCCAATTCATGACAGCAGGAAAAGAAACCAGTAATAGTAGCAGAATGAAGCCCTGTACATACCCTGACATCTCACACCACCTGTTGCCTAACCAAAGGAACTGGGATTGACCATACAATGTGCATTGGGAGAACAAGGAGAGATTAGACTAAGAATGAGGAAAGAATGGAAGAATGGTGTACGACAGAAGATGAGTTTGGAAAAGGGGAAGGAAAGGCATTTCTCTAAGTGATTAATTTTGCCCCCAATCAATCATCAGAAGTTTGTGTTAGCGGGCAATAAGTTAAATTAAGAAAAATAAAAACCCTGAGTTGAGCCTGTTTTGCATACAGCAGGATATCAGTCCTTAAACCCATGGAATAATACATAAGCAAAAAAGCTGTCTGTACAAACAAGAGAAATGCCCTCTTTATAAATTGGAGGATCAGTCTGGAGCACCACCTATGCTTCATGATAAATAAAATCAATAGCTCTCCATCTGCTGGTAGAAGTTTATGATATGAGATTAATATAATGCTAAAGGAGTTTGAGTCAATGTCACATGGCCAAGAAGTTTTCAGCAGAGCACTTTACAGGTATGACACATGAAAGTGTGAATGAACTGTGATATCTTTAACCTTTAAATGTGAATCAAGAAGCAAGGTTCAGTTTATGTACTAGCTTCAGCCACAGATTCTTTATAAACTAAAAAACCCCACAAACCTCAAAACAAAACACAACCCCTCAAATCACAAATAGTTCCTCAGCAGTTAACACTCCTTCAAACAGGCCTTTTGTTTCTTTTCTCTTTCACGTATCAGCACAAAAGCTCAGAAGTTTTACTGCTACTTGATCTGCACATGCACAGAAAGGCTTACCTGGCTACTGAACCAACTAAAACACCCAGCATGAAGTCAACATAGATTTTGCCTCTGGATTTACTATCTACCTTGGAAAAGGTGCTCAACAAGCAAATATTTAACTTTGTGTGTGTACCACTACAGCTTGCAGTCACATGAATGGGCTTGAGGTGGTAAGTGAAGGAGAAATAACATGCTGCAAGGACAGTCATTGGCCTACTTCCTCTGTCTGTCAATTACCATAAAATAAGAACTTCTGGTGGTGATTTTTAAAACTGAAGGAATGGAACACTCCCCAACATGATGAAGGTAGAACAGTGAAGCCAAAACTACAATATCTTTAGAAAAGACATTTAACCCCTTGGCATCCAAACCTTTCCAACAAAAACAGTAGTTCCCTACAATATGCAACTTCCGTACCCTTAAAATTCTGTATCCTCCTATCATAATCCAAGCAGACAGTCCATGAGAATGATGAGAATAAATGGCCTCAGAGCTTGGTGATGCAGCCAAAATATAACAAGACATAACATCCATCGAGCCACCTTCCACAGACAATAAGTATTTTTTCTGACTACTAGAACGGTATTGCCAACGCAAACCTCTAAAGGGGAACCTGAACTGTATCAGTTAAATGTAAAGAAGTCTGATAATGCCATTTTCAATGCTATCCTTCATAGTCATTTACTTAGCTACCCAGCATGGCAAAAAGCAGTATAGCTTTTTCAGTATTTCAAACTGATCCAGCAGCTTCTTTGCAAAAACTTGTCCAGGAATCTGAAAAAATGAAGGTAAAAGTCAATCCAAACACTGAGAAGCCTGTAGCCTTCTTTAATTTTGCATGTGATTAACTGAATATCACATGCTATTTACCAAATTACCATCTGAAAGACACGCATTTATCAGTTAGCTATCCTACTTAATGAAGAATTATCAGTCCAAATTGAGAGAAATCTCTTACACGAACAAATGGATGAAATGACAGTACACATTTAGGGGAAACTATTTCTTCTAAAATCACAGCTTTTCAAGCCAAGAACTGTCTTTTGTATCATCTCTCTCAATTATTCATACAATTACATAATATTAAGGTAATTAATAAAAGTAGCAAATACAAAAACTAAAATATAAAAATATTAAGTGGAATATTATTATTTACTGATTACTATTGCTAGTAGTAAATGAGAACAACTGTACGTGACTCATAAGAATGCTAATCAAATAAACTCTTCCAATCCACTGCGAGAACAGTTCTCAACGTGACGACAACTTGCTGAGGATCTCTTAGTGAGGATCTGGTATTAAGCACTCATGGTAGCAGGGCAAGTATGATAACAGTCATCGCTAATCATAATCCAAATGAGCTTCCCTAATGTCAGAACATAAACTTATGCATGTCTTTGGACACCAACAAAAAGAAGAATCCAAAAGCCTCTAGAAAAGCAGCTGAATTTTTTTTTTTTTTAAAAAAAGCTAGAAATTATTTCTAAGCATTTCTTGCAGTTCAAAGCAAAAATTTATATATTACAGAAATAGGGATACAAAGGAGCCTGTATCTTCTGGTCAAATGGTTTTTAGAGACTATCTACAGACAAAAACTAGCAATAAACCTAAATCATCTAAAATATTTTCCAATCATCCTTTATTAACAGCACCATCTGCACCTAAAGAACAAATTACAGAGGACAATATCTGCAGAACTTTGCAGAACTCCTTGTTCTCTGTTGTACTCAAAAGCTTCACTTTTAGAAGTTCAGTTGATACACTTTTAAGTATTTACAAAAAGTAATCAATAGAAGATGTTAAGTGAACCGAGAGTTTTAACATAAACACTTAGAACACTGCTGTGTATCACAAGATCCAGTAACAGAATAGGTTTGTGAGGTTTCTTTAAGTTTTATCACAATTTTGATGGAAAAACAGAGAGAAAAAGAAGAGAGGCAAACTGTACAACACAAGATCTCTACAGAAGTCACAAGTGTATTTGTCCAGAACAATGCGGTAACTCAGACATCTTTTCAAGATTTGCAAGCAGAAAGAAGCTTGGGACCCCAGAATTTCTACAAAGAGCATGCTGCCATTACTACTTAGTCTGAATCTCTATAGTAACTTCCACAAGACCTCCACAAACATCCATGTCTAAAATCACAACCACAAATACTCAGTGCAACTATCAGCCAAAATTTTAACATTAACTTCGTGCCAGCTTCTCCTACCAAAACACTTTGTATGGCACCACTTATTGAAGGAACAAGATTCAGAAACCACTCCTCAAAACCAAAAAATACTTGGTCATATCTAACAACTGTACCTGGATAACTAATCCTAAAGACTTCAGGTACTCAGCATCTGACTGTGTTGACAACACTCAGATTTGACCAGGAACCTACAAGCTACTCAGCTTTCCAAATCAACTGATACACCATAAGACTGCACCTAAGTCCACAAAGGTATGTAAAATGCATCCTTCTTCCCACCAAAACATCAGTAACAAAGATGCCATACACAAGATTTTCAATGAAGTCTGAAATACAGTGTGATAGTTTTGGAAAAAACTTGCAGCATTGTTGCATCTTACATAGATCTTACAGTACTTCCAACAGTGCCTTTAAAAATCAAGGAGGAACTTGCTTTGCGTATGCACAGCATGTTTAAAATACATCTATTTTTAGTTTCTGGTTATACAGAATTGCTAAAATTGCTAAACAAACATAGGGCTTAAAATACAAAAATAAAATTATTGCAAGACAGAGTGATTTTATCATTAATGGAAGTATCTCTATTGAGCATTTATCAAAATGAGGTTTTGGTGATACAAACTTGCAGAAGTTCCTAATATTTTTTTCTTTGATTGCAAATAATTTGATTACACTTGATTTATTAGGCATTTTCAAGCCAATATTCGCCAAAAATTTTCATTTATTTCTTGTTTTGATTTGATACTACACTTATGCTTATTTTCCATACACCATCTTAAATGAATATCCTTTTGTGCCTCTTGGACTGGCAAAATAATCTACTTAAATAGTAAGTAGACAGGTTATGAGACAATGGGAAGCTCCACAAAAGATGTGATACAAGGTTAAACGCAAAAAAATTTGTTTTATTATGATACTTGTTTTTTGAGTATTTGCTTCAATTACAGATATTTACTTTTTATACAGATTACAGATNTTTTTTTTTTTTTTTGCACAAGGAGATCACGACAATGAGGAGAAGTTTCAGAAGAACTAAAGAAGCATTTACCAATGAGTTTGAATCCTATAAAAGTAATAACACTAATCTTAGTACATTAACTCTCTTCAGTGGTAGATCACCTCAAAGCCTACCAAAAATCCTTTCACACATGGCAAAACTTCTGTGCAGTTTTCAGCACAGACACCTTTCTGCTTTAAAAGGAGCATGACCTCTCTGAAGTGCCCGAAGGATTTCTGCCAGCAACAAATGAAAGAGTTCCATCTCCAGTGTGTACCTGGATAATGTGAACAAGGAATCTCAGAGCAGCTGGCAACAGTTTAGCTCCATTCTACTTACTGCCATTAAGTATTTTTGAATTATACTCTAAACATCAGGAATCAGGACAAGCAGTGGGGCATAGACCTAACAGAAGACAACAATCAGGTGCACAATAAACTGTACTGCCAAGAAGTAAAACACAGTATTTAACCCACTTATTCACCTTAAGAGCTCATGGCTCTGTAGACTGAAATTACATGACTGCTCCACAGTGCACAAATGGAATACTCAGAGCAGTATTATTTTTAATTAAGAGGTTTCTGCTTTAGGATTGATCACTACAAGGATGAAGAATGAAGACTATATATGCTCCACCCTCTTACAAGATTTTTTTTCCCTAAATCTTCTCTCCTGCAAAGCCACTTCCAACTACACAGACATGCATTAACTGCTTAGGGTACAGTAAAAAAATATTTGCTTCAAAAAACACCCCAAAAATTAAAAAAAAATTAAGAATATTTTAGCAGTAATAGAGGAATATTTTATATGACAACAGACACGCCATGCATCAGCTCCTAAGCCAACTTCTGAAGTGGCTGAATCAGTTATTTTGCTACATAAACAAGAAAATACCTTCTCTTTGCATTATGAAAAAATCCTCTATATCTCAGAAACAGCAGCCTAAGACCATGCCTTCAGGCACGAAAATACTCAAGCATTTTTAACTCAGGATCATCACATACTGCAACCAGGTTTAATTCCATAATTTTTTGCAGGATTTGACTCCTACATATCCAGTTCTATCCAAAAGAATTCTCTTGCGCTGTAGGAAGATGTTCACAATATAAATAGTTACAACAGCTTAATATTTCTGGCATCCTTGTTAGCCATGACCATGTGGGAGCACCTTTGCTGCTACAATAACATCACTCAGTTGCACGACAAATTGACAAACTGCCAACGAAAGTTCACTGAAAGCTGAGACTGTACTGAGGCTGAGGCACCAGGTGGAAACAACACTGCTGCATGTGCGCTATCTGCCCAATCAAGCACTCTGACAGTGCCCAACAGCTTTAATTGTCGAAAAGTGAGTACAACATTCCACTTCACCTTAGTCTGAACCAACTCAAAATCTGCTTAAGAAAAGAATCATTCTTCCCGAGCTTTCATCACTTCCCTGCCGCGTTTTCAGCACCACGAAGCTAGAAAAGTCTGTCCCAAGTCGGTGAACCCATTCATCACTTTCTCCCAAAAGTAATTAGTCGCAACTTTCAAGATGCTAGAAATTGAGAACTTTGGAGAACAACACTCAGAGAAACACAATTTACAAAGCTCTTGGAGCACTGAGATGCCAGAATGTTCTTCCAGAAGTCCTAGAACTTGTATATTGTTGGTGTGGGACATAGCAAACATCCCAACCCTCTGCCTGTCCAGTTTTCACTGCACCAACATTTACAGGTCATGCCAATCCACCTGTCTCAGCATCCTTTCAAAGTCAGATGATGAAAGCTCCAAAGTGCAAAGAGTCATCACATTGAAACCAGCAGTGACATGGTCACGCACCTCTGACTGTTCTCACAGATGGTCAACACATTATTGGAGAAGGTCTTTCTCTAAGGGAATAATTAGCTGAGGTCTTGCTGCAAAAATTTGTAAGACCACACACCTTAACACCCCAAAAAGCCACCAGGACTGGTGATAAGGCTTGTGATACTAAGCATAGTAAAAATACCTACACTTGAAAATGTTATTTGCACAGGTACCACATTCAAACACAGCAAGGTCTGCTTTGCGGCACCAGGCTTCTCAAACACTCTGCTGCCCACATGAGAAGTCTGCCTAACAGCATGAAGGTACCAACTTCAAAACATAAATACATTTCTCAGGTAAAAAAAAGCCCTGAAGCTGTACTCAAGATTTGTCAGAGCTGGTGATGATGGCTTATTTTTAAATAAAACTGCAAATATGCCAAAAGCTCTGCGAACTACTGAACACCATGAGGACGCATGAAACATTAAGTCACTAGAGTGTGCAGTATATATAAAAAAACCAGAAAAGACAGATTCTGTTCTAGAAAAAATTGTAAATTTGTGTTAAAATCAGCCCATTGATTAATTACAAAATCTAAGAGAAAGGAGGGGTAGGTCATCATGCACATATTTGCCTCAACTACTGAAAATATTTAGTATTCTTGCAACTCACCTGTTTGGTACAGTTGTGAAGGGATCCATTACAACAATTCTTGGAGGAAATTATGTAACAATCATAATTACTCATGAAGATACAAACCCCCAGAAGGTCAGGAACCCATCCCACCGTCTAGCTTCTCAGAATGCTACACTGTAGTGTACTCATTTCTTTATTCTATTTGCTGGAATGAATGAACGTCTGATGAACTTCCAGCCTGATGAACTTTAAGGCACTGATCAGACCAAGGGATGTGCTCATACTCCATAACCCATTTATTTATGAGTACAGAATCACAGAATCAAAACCGTTGGAAAAGATTTCCAAGTCCAACCTCGACTGAGTAACATTCAGACTCTCTAAACCATATCACACAGTGCCTCTTTTGGACATTCTTCTAGGAAAGATGACTCCACCTTAAGACTCAGTGCCCCTACTGGATCATGGCTGTGCCATTTTGGACACAGAAATAGAACTCTGCAAGGAAGAGGCAATCACAGGTGACAGCTATCCCTGCTGACATTGACAACTCAAAGCCTCCATCACAGTAGGAAGCCATTACATTAACTGCTGTCCAGACATAGAACATACTACTTATTTAGTTATTTTTTTCAATAAATATTTTGTCTGTATCTTATATCTACTTACTTATTATCATATATAATTATATTAATTATATATTTCATCATGATACAGTTATATTACATATAAAAGTGATAATCGGTACTATTTTTATTGTTCATAAAGAATCGATAAATTTTATAAAATTTAGAAATAATTGTATTTATTCAAATGTAAAGCGGGTATTTATTATATCCCATCTACATGTAAAACAGAATTTACATGCTAAAAAATTAAGTGCAGATTATACTGGATAAAGAAACTAAAACTATTTTGTTTTATCAGACTAAGTTAGTACAGAAATTTAGAGCTGCTTTTCCTGTGCATTCCACATGGTAAAACATGCAGGCAGCTAGCGGGTTTATAGCATTTATCACTGGCTCAGAAAACGAAACCACGACAGAAACGGGCGATGCCTACTGGCAGCGCCAGCAAACAGCCCGTACGCGGAAAACCATCTCCACCTCCCCGAGCTCAGAAGACGGAGTAAGTTTCGTTTCACGCTACGACCGGGAAACAGAACCGAAAGGACACACGACAGGGCAAAGGCACGGCCAGACACGATATTTAAATGGCAGGCACCGCTGCTGCCAGGAAACGGCGCTTATCGCCAATACCTCGGACAGCAGAAACAGAGCCACAGAAGGCTGGAAGAGACTCTGAGGCCCCCGAGTCGGCGCTGNCAGCGCCGCAGGGACGGACCCTCACTAATGGAACGCCGTCACCGCCGCGCCCGACGCCGCCCGCCCTGCCGCGTACCTGGCAGACGGCGCTGCGGAAAGCGCGGTAGTTGTCCTTGCCGTAGCTGAGCACTTTCTCGTCCGGGTCCGCCTCCTCCCGGCGCCGGTCGAAGAGGAACACGGTGCGGTCCCCGTTGCCGCGAGGGGTCAGCAGCGCCGGCCTGCGAGGGGAGCGGCCGCCTCCCGCCGCTGCTGCCATGTTGGGGAGCTGAGGAGACGAAAACCGTCCCGCAGCGATGGCGGCAGCGACGGCTCCCGCTGCCGGGCTCGCCAGCGCCCCCGCCCGGCAAAATACGTCACGGCCGGGGAAGGAGGCGGTAGAGCCAGCCCGGAAGCCGGGGAAGGAAGCGCCGTGGAGGCCCGGAAGAAGAGAGTGGGAGGGAGGGAAGGAGGGGGACGGCGGCGACTCTGCTGCCGGCGGTGCGGGGCGGTGCCAGGCGGTGCCGGGCAGGCGGGTGGGAAGGGCTTGGAAGCTAAAGCGGCGCCTCGGCGCCGCGACCTCGGAACCAGTTGTGCCCCTCCGCCTCGCGCCACTTCCGCTGCCGGGTGGGGCAGGAGCGGGATTGGGGTCGGGATCGTTGCCACAGGAGGCGCAGTGGGGCTGGGCTATGGGAGCGCGTGTCNCCCCGCCACAGCCCGGACAGCGGCCAGGGAGGGAGCAGAGGTGTGAAGTCCCGCTTCGTCTGCCTTAAAGCAGCCAACCCAGATCCCAACGCTGTTGTTTCACAGATTGTCAGAAACGGTCAGGTTGTAAGGGACCGCAGGGGGTCACCCGGTCAAATCTCTGCTAAAAAAGGGTTATCCGAGAGCAAAGAATTGTGCCCAGGTGGTTCTTGAGTGTCTCCAGTGGGGGAAACTCCACAGCCTCTCTGGACAATCTGTTCCACTGCACAGTCACCTGCACAATAAAGTTCTTCCTCGTGTTCAGATGGAACTTCCTGTGTATCAGTTCCTGCCCATTGCTTTGTGTCCTATTGCGTGGGACTACCAAGGAGATCCTGCTCTGGACACCTCCATTTAGATATATGCACACATTGATGGGGTCGTCTCTCACTTGTCTCTTCTTGGGGCTGAACTTGAGGCCCAAGTCTCTCATCCTCTCCTCATAAGAGATGTGCTCCAGTCCTTTAATCATTTTTGTTGCCCTCCACTATATCCACTGCAGGAGCTCTATGTCTTCTACTGAGGAGCCCAGAACTGGACATAGAATGTCAATTGTGGCCCCATTAGGGCTGAGTAGAGGGGCAGGATCACCTTCCTCGACCTGTTAGTGATGCTCTCTTCCTAATGTACCTCAGGATCCCATTGGCATTCTTGGCCACAAGAACACTGCTGGCTCATGGACAACTTGTTGTCCACCAGGACCACCAGGTCCTTCTCTGCAGAGCTGCTTTCCAGCAGGTCGACCCCCAGTTTGTGCTGGTGCCAGGGGTTATTCTTCCTGTGCCAGAATGTGTGTATACCTTGGTTGAATTTCAGAACATTCTTTGTCCATCTCTCCACCCTGTTGAGGTCCTTCTGAAGGGCTGCACAGCCCTCTGGGATATCAGCTACTCCTCCCGGCTTTCTGTCATCAGTTAACTTGCTGAGGAGGCCTCTGTCCCTTCATCCAAGTTGTTGATGAACAAGTTAAACAGTACTGGACCCAATATTGAGTTTTGGGGGACAACACTAATGACAGGCCTCCAACTAGACCCTGTACCATTAATCATGACCTGGAATCTGCCAGTCACCCAGTTCTCAATCCATCCCACTGTCCATTCATCCAATCCGCACAAAAGTGTAGCTGCTTCTGTTTTAAGAAGTCTTGGATTTGAGGAAAGGATTGTGATGGCATATTGGGGAGGTTTGTAAAACAGTAGAGGTGACAAATGAATAACGAGAAAATCTTGTCACGTGCCTTTTGAACACTTCCAAGAACTGGGATTCCACCACTTCCCTAGGCAGCTTTTTGCAGTTATTAACCACCTCTTCAGTGAATAAAGTTTTCCTGGCACAGCTTGAGGCTATATCCTCTTGTCCTGCCACTTGTTTCCTGGGAGAAGAGACCACCACATGGCTACAGCCTCCTTTCAGATGGTTGTAGAGAGACGTGAACAGGTGAATAATCTCCTTTCGCTAGTGGCCAAGCTTAGGGAGGAAGTTGAAAGACTAAAGAGTATCAGGGAAAGTGAAAGGGAAATAGATTGGTGGAGTTCAGCCCTTCCATCTTTGAGGGAAGCCCACCAAGAGTCAGAGGACTCCTGTGCCTCCCACTGTCAGGCAATAGGACACCTGGTAGATGAAGGCGAGTGGAAATGGGTCCTGCTCGTGGGGGGAGTAATGATAAAAATTCCTCCCAACCCCCATCCTCTAGCCACTTCAGAAGGTGTCACTTCAGAATAGGTAGGAGTCCCTGGATCTAGAGAGTCAGCCAGGTGATTTAGAAGAAAATCATCTGCCCAATGAGCCTCCCAATTAGGATTCATCTGTAAGATGGATCACCACTTCTAACATCAAAAAGAAGGGTAATCGTAGTGGGTGACTCCCTTCTGAGGGGAACAGAGGGCCCCATGTGTCGACTGGACCCATCCCACAGGTCTGCTGCCTCCCTGGGGCCCGGGTACGGGATATCACTGAGAAGCTTCCTGGGCTGACTCAGCCCTCTGATTATTACCCACTGCTGATACTCCAGGCTGGCAGTGATGAGATTGAAAAGAGGAGTGTCAGGGCAATTAAAAGGGACTTTAGGGCACTGGGTCAAATGCCTGATAGGATGGGCACAAGTGGTCTTTTTCTCAGTCCCTTTGGTGGCTGAGAAAAATGGTGAAAGGAATAGGAGAGCTCACATTATCAACAAGTGGCTTAAGTGTTGGTGTCATCAGCAGAATTTTGGGTTCTTTGATCATGGGGAAACTTTTACAGCACCTGGCCTGCTGGAACCAGATGGTCTCCATCTCTCTGTTAAGGGCAGAAGGTTTTTAGCTCATGAACTAGCAGAACTCACTGAGAGGGGGTTAAACTAGGTTTGAAGGGGGAAGGGGATGCAGCTGGGCTGTCTGGAAGCAGGCCCAAGGGTGGTAAGCCTGAGTTAGGTGTGAAATCAGTAGCCCAGCTGAGGTGCATGTGTACCAATGCACACAGCATGGGTAACAAACAAGAGGAGCTGGAGGCCATGGTACAACAGCAATGCTCTGATGTAGTTGCCATCATGGAAATGAGGTGGAACAACTCACACAGCTGCAGGGCTGCACTGGATGGCTACAAGCTCTTCAGAAGAGGCAGGAAAGGGAGAAGAGGTGGAGGGGTGGCCCTTTATATTAGGGAAGCTTTTGACGCCATAGATATTGAAGCTAATGATGATGGAATTGGATGCCTATGAGTAGGAATTAAGGGGAAGGTCAACAAGGCTGACATCCTACTGGAGTCTGTTATTGTCTACCCAACCAGGAAGAAGAGGTAGACAACTTACTCTGTAAGCAGCTGGAGAATATTTCAGGATCATCAGTGCTTGCAGATGACTTCAACCTGCCAGACATGTGCTGGGAACTTAATACAGCAGAAAAGAGCTAGTCCAGGAAATTTTTTGAGTGTGTTTAGGACAACTTTTTTTTTGCAATTGTTAGGTGATCCCACAGGGGAGGGACTATGTTGTTTGCAAATAGAGATGGGCTCCTGGGAGATATGGTGGTTGAAGGCCTCTTGGGGCACAGTGATCATGAAATTATAGAGTTTTTGATATTTGGTGAAATCAGGAGAAACATCAATAAAACTTTTACACTGGACTTCCTGAGGGCAGACTTTGGCCTATTTAGGAGACTTATTCGGAGAGTTCCTTGGGAAGCAGCCCTTAAAAACAAAGGAGTTCAGGAAAGGTGGGCATGCTTCAAAGCAGGGATCTTGAAGGCATGGGAACAGGCTGTCCCTGTGTGCCGAAAGATGAGTCAACGAGGCAAACATCCAGTCTGAATAGGCAAGGAAGTTTTGGAGGAACTTAGGAATAAAAAGAGGATGTATCATCTTTGGAAGGAGGGTCAGGTCTCTCAGGAAATATTTAAGGTGACTGCTAGAGCATGTAGGAATAAAATTAAGGAGGCTAAAGCTCAGTTTGAACTTGATGTCTGTAAAAGATAATAAAAAATGCTCTTACAATATATTAATGGTAAAAGGAAGAGTAAGATTAACCTTTGTTCTTTATTAGATGTGGGAGGGAACTTAGTAACTGCAGATGAGAAGGCGGAAATGCTTGACACCTTCTTTGCCTCAATTTTTAGTGGAAGGACGACTTGCCTTCAGGACAACTGTCCTCCTGGGTTGGTTGATGGTATTAGGGAGCAGAATGGTTTTTGTGTTATCCAGGAGGAGTCAGTCAGAGAACTGCTGAGATGCCTGGATGTTCATAAATCTATGGGCCCAGATGGGATCCATCCCAGGGTGATGAGGGAGGTGGCACATGAGCTTGTGAAGCCGCTCTCCATCATTTACCAACAATCTTGGCTCACTGGTGAGGTTCCAGTTGACTGGAAGCTGGCTAATGTGACATCCATTCACAAAAAGAGGGTGGGAAGGAGAATCATGGTAATTATAGACCAGTCAGGCTGACCTCAGTATCCAGTAAGGTTATGGAACAGTTTACACTGAGTCTCATCATACAGCACGTACAGGATGGCCAGGGTACCAGACCCAGCCAGCATGGGTTTAGGAGGGGTAGGTCGTGTTTGACCAACCTGGTCTTCTTTTATGACCAAGTGACCCACCTGGTGGATGCAGAAAGGCTGTGGATGTTGTCTGTTTGGACTTCAGCAAGTCCTTTGACACTGTCTCCCACAGCATACTCCTGGAAAAGCTGGCACCCCACGGCTTGGACAGGAGCACTCTTTGCTGGATTAGGAACTGGTTGGATGGCTGCGGTGGTGCAGGACTCGCCCCAAGGGTTAGCTCTGTGGTCCTGCAGCCACAGGCGCAGCAGGCAGGTGATGACACACTGCTGCACAGTGGGTCCCACCTCCTAGGATGAAGGAGAACCAGCTTCGGCATGGAGAGAAAGGGAGACTCTGGCTTGGGTGAGCAACACAGATGTTTATTCTGGCACTCCTGCCCAGGCAGAGCAGAACTCAGACCTGTGCAGCCTCTTTTAAGGGAAGGCGGGACTCAGGGGAGGGAATAACAATCAACCAACCAGGGAAAACCAGGGAGGGGTTACATATAACTCAGTCAGGGTAATAACCAATCTTGGGGAAGGAAGGGTGAGTTTCTCCAGCCCTGGCCAATTCTTCAACAGTCTTCCCCAGAATCTTCTGGCAGGTGGGGAGAGGCCTGGTTAGGATTGACAGGGCTAGGGGGCTAGGGTGATCAGGATTGACATAAGGGGAGGGTCGTGGGGGAAACCAACTGAGAAAAATGAACGGGATACATAGAAGAAAACACTTTACAATCACATATAACAAATTCAAACGCGCTGCCACATCTCCCCCTTTTTTGTTTTAAAAGATGGAAAAGCATTTTCAAAAGTCAGTATCTTGGTATCCCTCGGAGGACAACTCATCTTCTTCAAAATAATAGTCTCTGTAGTAGCGGTCTGGTGGAGGACACTGTGTCGATAAGTTGTCATAGGCCGGAGGATGCGCCGGGTATCCATCATGTGATGAACAGTCCTCCAAGCTGCTTCTGTGTCTTCTATTTGATAGTCCACTGGAGGGGGGTTGTCACATGAGACTGCAGCAGCATTGAATGTGACTTTAAAAAGCATGCATTTGATTAAACTAAACCCTATACTGTAGGCAATTAATATGACTAACAAAAGTCTTCCATACTTAATAATTTCCCCTGCCCACCCAGGGATGCCCCAATTAGAAAGCCACCCGCCCAGCCAGCCCTCGGTCTACTTCTTGATTTGGCCGACCATATCCTTCATTTTATTGATGGTATGGTGGGTGTTCTCAGCCTTGTTCAAGAGGTTGAAGCAACACAACCCCTTGAACTCCTCGCACCCATGTTGATGTAGTAGCAGCAGGTAATCAGTGGCTGCCCTGTTCTGGAGGGTTGCCTTCCTCGTAATCTCCTCATCTGAGAGGAGGTAACTACGGGCGTTGGAGGTAAGGTTAGTTTGTTTATCCACCCAACATTCGAGTCTGCCTAATTCACCTAAACTTTTGGCCATTGAATCCCAGGGAAAGAACACAGTTACTGAAGTAATTTTCATCCTGGACCAATGGATTATCTCCGAATTACCATCCAGGTCGAGGTCTGGGAACTCTCTTTTTTGGCGGGCCAGATTGCTACTAGAATTTTTCTGGGCCAAATTGTAGGTAATATTTTTGTGTATCCAATCCATAATTTGAGTTTTGTTGGGGGTAAACAGCCCCAACTTGCCCAATGTACATGGGCCTCCCGTCAGGCGAGGGGCCTAGCCAGGCCCTGTCTCCGCAGATGAGGAACACCCCTTTTGGTAAAGCCAATGGTTGGTATTGTGCTGTGGAGGCCATCTTCACATGTGCGATCCTGCCGCACCATATGCCAGCAGTGTAGACACCTTTGATCTGGTAAACTGGGTCGAACAGATCTTTTTGGGAGCTTGGGGGGGGTAAAAATAAATTGAACACAAAATGGAGCTTCCGAGGACCCCATGATTTCCAGCTCCTGGGGTTCCTCGGACAAAATGGGGAGGGTGTCAACCCAGTCCCTCCACAGCAATAGGGGGTTGACCACAGGGAGGTTGAGCTTCCTCTCCCTCCCTGCTTCTATGAACCCGCAGGAGACCTGACTTGGCGCATTATGATTTACCTCTACCACCATTTTTAGGAGGGCTGTTGGAAGCTCCTCCTTTTTAAAAGGGATCCCCACGAGGCAAGACATGGGATGGGCAGCTGAGTGCGTAAGGCATATGTGGTCTTGACCCATAGATTTTGCAAGGGTCAACCACACAGTGGCCTTCGGCTGAGGAGCAATCCACGGGTCGGCCACATCCATGAGGCTAGTGGCGATGACGATGGCAGTCATCCAGGTGGCGATGATTGAATCTCTCTTTGGGGCCATGGGTGGAGTCAGGGTGAACTAAAAGATAAAAACAACATCTTAGAACATATTTGGTACAGGAACAAGTGGGGGTCTGAAGGAAAGGGTTAATTATAAAACTGATGTAAAGGGGAGTACTCCTCCCATATGGGGTCTAGGGAAGGCCGGGATTTCCTCTTTCTTCTCTTAGCTGTGACTGCGGCTTGCTTTTTGGGTTCTTTAGTTCCCACAGTGGCTTTGGGAACCTAAGGCTTCACCCACCAGGAGGAGATCCACTTGAGGCCCGTGGGAATGGATACGCATGCATATCCACGTCCCCAGATCACTAATTCATGTGGTCCCTCTATCTGGCCAGTTTCTGGACTTCTGACCATCACCGGAGGCTTTTCCTTCCTGGCCAGCTGCTCGTTTCCCCCAAAGTGGCGAACGATTGGTGGGTTCAGGGACTCAAAAGAACAGTTGAGAAAGCTGATAGTAAAAAGAGCTTTGGCAAGCCGAATCAAGGGCAGGTCTGTCTGAAGGACCTGCTGCTGATTGAGGACTCTTTTTAGGTCTCGGTGAGTCCTCTCCACCACTGCTTGACCTGTGGGAGAATAGGGGATGCCTGTTTTGTGCTCTATCCCCCATTGCTGCAGAAAAGCATCAAACTCCCTAGACGAGTAACATGGGCCGTTGTCGGTTTTCGGAGTTCTTGGGATACCCAACGTAGAGAAAGCCATCACGAGATGCTTAATAGCATCCTGAGACGACTCACGTGTGTGGGCAGAGGCATAGATGGCTCCAGAAAAGGTATCAACAGAGATATGGACGTACCTTAATCTCCTGAATTGGGGGACGTGGGTAACGTCCGTCTGCCATATCTCACAGCTGGATAACCCTCTAGGGTTAACTCCAGCAATGATTGTTGGTAGGGCATGTTGTAGGCAGTGGGGGCAAGCGGCCACAATCGCTTTGGCTTGGTCCCGGGTCAGATGGAACCTACGGACCAGCCCACGAGTGTTCTGGTGATGGAGATGATGACTGAGCTTAGCCTGCTCAAAGATGTCAGGCAGGGGTGCCATAGCAGCAGGGGCAGCGAGAGCATCGGCCCTCCTGTTTCCCTCCACTATGAACCCTGGCAGGTCCGTGTGTGACCTTGTATGCATAACATAAAATGGCTGCTTCCCGTGGGAAATCAGCTCAACAAGCTTCGAAAGCAACCTAAACAAGCCTTCATTGGACACTTCCTGCAAAATTGCATTTTCTGCCCTGGATACTACCCCAGCTACATAGGCCGAATCAGTTACTAAATTGAATGGTTTGAAGAATCTCTCAAATGCCCTAACGACTGTGGCCAACTCAGCGACTTGAGGTGATCCCTCAACGTCTTCAATGTCTCATTCCCACTGCTGAGTTTGAGGGTCCTTCCAAGTCATCACTGACTTGTGGGACCTTCTGGATGCGTCTGTGAAAACGGTCAGGGCATTCAGGGGTTTCCTACTCCGAACAGTGTCCAATTCCCATATAAATTGGGCGTCCAGGTTGAAAAAATTGTGGGCAGGTGGGGTCAGTGAAATTTTTGCTGGCTAGGAATCCAGTGCGAATTGCAGTGCTTCGTTCTCCTGAAGCAAGTGTTCCAGTGTGGCTTTTGAAATTTGGTCCGTTTTTGTCCAAATTCCTATGTTAATGCATTCAGAGTCACAACCGGCTAGTTCTCTAATATGAGCCCTAGCCTTCCGGATGAGGTCAGCCATCATCTCCTGTGGCCTGGTAAGTCTCTTGGACCTCTTGTGGCTTAGGAAGACCCACTCTATGATTAAGAGAGGATCTCCTTCACCGCGGTCCTTCCGGGTGGTTTTTGGTGACTTACTTTCCCACTGGTAAATGATTCTGTGAAGATATGGCAGGTCTCCAAGGATGATGAACTGAAACAGCAGGTCCGGCCTACACCGGTTGGCCTGTCGCTCAGCCATCAACTGTTGAACCCTCTCCAGAGACCTCTTCGCCTCCCGGGTGAGTGTCCTGGGAGAACTAAGCTCCTCTCCCCCTTTCAGTAAATTGAAAAGAGGGGCTAGGTGTTCGGTGATTAGACCCAGCCAAGGCCTCACCCATGTTAAAGCCCCACACAGCTGATGGGCGTCCGCAAGAGTCTCAATTTTGGTTTTAATGGCCAATTTCTGCAGAACAATGGTCTGCTTACCGATTTCCAACCCAAGGTACTTCCAGGGTGGCATCCTCTGAATTTTTGACTCTTGGAGCTTGAACCCCGCAGCAATCAGCGCATTGACCGTCAGGTCAAGCGCGTGGGTCAGCAGGTCCTCTGTGGGAGCGCAGACAAGTACATCATCCATGTAGTGATGAATGATGGCCTTGTCTGCGGCTGCACGGACAGGGGAGAGCAAGGAGGCTACATACCACTGGCAAATGGTGGGTGAGCTCTTTATCCCTTGGGGAGGACCCGCCAGTGATAGCGTCTCCTTGGGGCGTCTCGGTTGATAGTAGGAACCGAGAATGCAAACTGTGGTGCATCATCAGGGTGAATAGGAATTTGAAAGAAACAATCCTTGATGTCAATAATTGCCAGATTCCAATTTTGGGGGAGCATTGCTGGAGAAGGCATCCCTGGTTGAAGAGACCCCATACCTTCTATAACTTCATTAATTTTGCGGAGGTCATGGAGGCGATGCCATCTGGTCTTATCCGATTTTTGGATGACAAACACTGGGGAGTTCCACAGTGACGTGGTCTCCTTGATGCTGCCCTTCTTTAAGAGCTCCTCCACGAGCTTGTTCAGCGCCTGTAATTTCTGTTTTGAGAGCGGCCACTGCTCTACCCATACTGATTCATCAGTACGCCAGTTCAGTTTCTGGGTAGTGCGCTGTTCAGCAACTGCTATCCAGAAATCCGGTGAGGGGTCGGGTATGTCAATTTTGACCCCCCATTGTGCCATGAGGTCTCTGCCAAGCAGAGGCTCCTTGTAATCTAATACAGAGGGATGGAGGTTAGCCAATTGCTCTTCGATTGTTTGGCCAATTGCAGCCCTCCTACACCTTGTATGTGTCCGGCCACATTTTGGAAAGCCTAATGTAATGGCCAATTCCGCGACGGGATTATGGTCACATCCGCTCCCATGTCTAGGAGACCCCTGATGTTCAGGGCCTCCTCACCCACCCTTACCTCACAATTCACCTTAGGTCTATCCCTCCCAATTGTAGTTACTTCATTTACTTCGGGGATCCCTCCACACATGCTGTCTTGAGGGATAGGAATAGCCTGGGCTATTGTTTGGGCCTTTGGAAGAAAGGTAGGTGGGTGTGTGCAGTGTACCCAGAGTGAGAGGCATCCCGGAGCCAAGGCAATCAACCCCAGAGCTACCTCCACTTCCTCTGGGGTATGTTTACAGTCTCCCACAACCAAATACTCGCAGGCAATTCGGTGCCAAACACTCGGATGGATGAAATTCACCCGTACTTCCTGCCAATCACCGTCACTAAGAAGTAGCAGTTCTGCAAGGCAGAGCCGAAAAGGCTCGTACCTCTCCAGCTCTGAACAGCATGGCAGGTTTATCTGTCTTTCAGTGGTCACGTCTGGTGAGGTCAAATCTGAGGATGGAAAAGTCTGATCCAGTAAGGTCTGGTCTGGTGAAGAATTAGAATCCTGACCAGTGTCTCCACCAGAGACGCTACCAGGTTCTGCCGACAGATCCTGGGGTGAAGCTCCCGCGGTGTCAAGGCCTGCATTATTTAATGAAGGACCTACATTAGACCGTTCATGTTCATGTTCATTTCGCTCCCTATTTCCCCCTCTCCTCCTTTTCCCCCCTTTACAGGCCACCCAATTTTTATCTTCATGCTGGGTGGACCCCCGCTCCTCACTTAGGTTTTTTGGTGTTTTGTCCCCCAACTTGTCCCCTTAGGCCCTTCGTCTCCCCCCAAAGTTTTTCTAAACTCTTCCCACTTTCCCCTCTCAGGGCAATCCTTAAACCAATGACTGGTCCTGTAACAGAGCATGCATGCTCTGTTTCGGTCCTGAGAGGGGTGTGGCCTTCAGAACGATGGCATCCGCGGTGGTGGTCTGGGTTGCTGTGGCACAGACGTGGCGGCAGCTCTTCTTGTTGGTCCTTGTATGTGTTGAATTCTTCCCGCTTGCCCCGGAGTAGGGCCCATCAAGGGAACCTTCAACTCGACCACTCTTAACATTTCCTGAAGAGTAGGCATGGGGTCCATTGGAAGGGTGAGGATGGCCGCTCTGCATGCTTCATTGGCATTGGAGAGGGCTGTTTCCTCCAGCACCTCCTCCTGGGCCTGCTCTTTTTGGACCTGAACCTCTATGGCTTGAACTAGCTTTTCTACAAAGTCGATGAAGGGTTCCCTGGGTCTCTGTCTAATCTGGGCTTAGGGGGGCAACGGGTCACGCGGCCGCATGCTGACAAAAGCTTTTTCCGCCATGTTCTTCATAAGCTCTAGTACTGGGGGGGATGTCGGAGGCCTAAAAAGGAGCCAGGGCCCATGGGCCCTCCCCACACAGATGCTCCAGAGAAATCGGATTTCCCCGGGCATCTGTGGCAGTTGTCGGATCCCTAAGAAGGCCAGGGAGGGAGTCCCTCAGCAAAGCTTTCCATGCTGCCTCCCAGAGCTTGTATTCAGTTCTGGTAAGCAAGCATGTGAAAAGCTGCTTGGGGTCAAACGGGACTATGACCACCCTGGCAAGGCTGGCCATTAACTGTTCTCAGAAGTACAGACTATCTCATCCGTACTCCCAGTGAGCCTTTGACAGATCTTTGACAAATGCCTGGGAGAGCAGCTGCCATTCTGGGTTACCATTAGCACCCCCGCCCCTTGTCCGTTTATAAATGACAGGGGGGAGCATGGGCACCTGGCTGGCCTCTCGGCCTTCGGTATCCGAAGCCTCCCCCTCCAATCCCGAAGCGTGGGAACCAGAAGGGGGTCCGTGGGAACCGGAAGCCGAGGGCAACCTCCGACGCCTGACGGGAGTGGTCTGGGGTTCCAATGACGTCATTGCAGGGGGACGTCTGTGGGTGGAGCGAGGGGAGTGGTGAAGGGGAGTGGTCATGGGAGGAGGGAGGGGACCCAAAGACTCTCCGGAAGAGGGAGGAGTCTTGGGGAGAAAAGGGTTTAGGCGGGAACGAAAAGAACTCTGGGAAGAAGAAGAAGAAGGGAGGTCCGACCAGGAAGACGACCTGACCATGCGGCCGCTGCCATTTCGTGGTCGGGGGAAAGAAACACCATGTTGCTCGCCCTCGCCTTCTGCGAAACTGAATCTAACTCAGGGTTTTGCAAACCAGGAAGGCAGGGACACGGAAGGATTCCAGGTAGCCTGGCCAGGGCAACTCTGGAGTTCCCGAGCAGTCCGGCCAAGACTGCTCGGGCAGGGTGATCTGGGCTCCTGAAGGGAGCCAGAGCTACCAGAGAGTCTCCTCTCCGGTGCTGCCTTGAGGATCCCAGGTCTGGGTGAGTGGGATTTAGGGCTGGGGCGTGGGGAAACTGGGGAAGGTTCAAGGCACCCTTTCTGCACTTTCTTAGCTTTGATCAAAGCGGTTCGAATCCGCTGTGGCTGGATGTAGAATTTAGCAGCCTTTTTGTCTCCCGAGCTTACCAAATCCATGAATTTTTGACAGGTAGTGTCCCAAAAGTGGACACTGCCCACGACCTTGGAGGAGACATGAGGAAAGTGCAGGAAGAGAATCCTGATGAACCTCTTTAGCTCCCCCTTTGACAATGTAGGGGAGCCATCTAAACCAACATTCAAAATCTCAATTAACCTATAATAAACCCCTTTCTGGGCGGTGGCCTGTTTTGCACCCATCCTCCTCTGCCACCACCCTCTGGAACCCTCCCAAGCAATGGAAACTTACAAACACAAATGATAAAATCCTCAGCCACCTAAAACAGAGGGGATTCACTCTCCGTCCCTCGGGGCGCTGGCACTAAACGCAAAAATCAAAAGCAAACCACTTAAAACCCAAGAACAAACCCAAGCCCTGGGGGCAGCCGAACAAATAAACCCCAAATGAAATTAACAAACTTAAAATTCTTGCCCTCTGGAGCACCCAAACCTGGGGGTTTCACTCTACCTCCCCCCAGGGGCTGCGCAGCCTGCAGGCTCAGCGTCAGAGCAGAGTCCTCAAGTTCCCCCTTTGGAACTTACCAGCTCCAGTGGCGATGACAGCTTGGGAAGGGGAGACTCCACGCCAGAGGAGACCTCTTGGGTGCTGGAAAGGTTGCCTCCTCTTCCAACCGGGAGCTCGCTCGCTTCTTGAGCCACTTCCACCGGCCGGTGCGGAGCATGCCGGGATCCTCTCAGGGTAGCTCAGGTAGCAGTCCCAGGATAAGCAACATGGGGCCGGATGGAGCTTCAGCCTCGTGTCGGCCACTCCGCTGCTGCGTTCATTCTCTTCTCCTAAAGAGGCGTCAGCCCCATGTTGGGTGCCAGCTGTGGCAGTGCAGGACTTGCTCCAAGGGTTAGCTCTGTGATCCTGCAGCCACAGGCGCAGCAGGCAGGCGATGACACACTGCTGCACAGTGGGTCCCACCTCCTAGGATGAAGGAGAACCAGCTTCGGCATGGAGAGAAAGGGAGACTCTGGCTTGGGTGAGCAACACAGATGTTTATTCTGGCACTCCTGCCCAGGCAGAGCAGAGCTCAGACCTGTGCAGCCTCTTTTAAGGGAAGGCAGGACTCAGGGGAGGGAATAACAATCAACCAACCAGGGAAAACCAGGGAGGGATTACATATAACCCAGTCAGGGTAATAACCAATCTTGGGGAAGGAAGGGTGAGTTTCTCCAGCCCTGGCCAATTCTTCGACGGTCTTCCCCAGAATCTTCTGACAGGTGGGGAGAGGCCTGGTTAGGATTGACAGGGCTAGGGGGTAGGGTGATCAGGGTTGACATAAGGGGAGGGTTGTGGGGGAAACCAACTGAAAAAAATGAATGGGGTACATAAAAGAAACCACTTTACAATCACATGTAACAAATTCAAACGCGCTGCCACAGATGGTGAAGCACAGAGAGTGGTGGTGAGTGGTGTTGCATCCAGGTGGGGGTCAGTTACCAATGGTGTCCCTCAGGGGTCTATGCTGGGACCTGTTCTGTTCAATATCTTTATTGATGACATGGATGAGGGTATTTAATCTTTCATTAGTAAATTTGCAGATGACACTAAGCTGGGAGGATGTGTTGGTCTGTTGGAAGGTAGGAGGGCTCTGTAGAGAGACTTGGAATGGTTGGATGGATAGGCAGAGTCCAAGAAGATGAAGTTTAATAAGTCCCGGTGCCAAGTCCTGCATTTTGGCCACAATAACCCCCTGCAATGTTATAGGCTGGGAACGGTGTGGCTGGATAGTGCCCAGGCAGAAAGGGACATGGGGGCACTGGTGACAGCAGCTGCTGACATGAGCCAGCAGTGTGCCCTGGTGGCCAAGAAGGCCAACGGCATCCTGGCCAGTATCAGGAATAGTGTGGCCAGCAGGAGCAGGGAGGTCATTCTTCCCCTGTGCTGGGCACTGGTGAGGGCACACCTCGAGTGCTGTGTCCAGCTCTGGCCCCTCAGTTCAGGAAGGACCTTGAGACGCTTGTGCGCATCCAGAGGAGGCAGCGAGGCTGGTGAGGGGCTTGGAACACAAACCCTGTGAGGATCGACTGAGGGAGCTGGGGGTGTTTAGCCTGGAGAAAAGGAGACTCAGGGGTGACATCATTTTCTACAACTTTCTAAAAGGTTTTTGTACTCAGGTGGGGGTCAATCTCTCTCTCCAGAAAACAACTGACAGAATGAGAGGACACAGTCTTAAGCTGCACCAAGGGAAATATAGGTTGGATATTAGGAAAAAGTTTTTTACCAAAAGAGTGATAAAGTACTGGAATGGTCTGCCTGGGGGAGGTGGTGGAGTCACCATCCCTGGATGTGTTTAAAAAAGACTGGATGTGGCGCTCAGTGCCATGGTTTAGTTGGGGTGTTAGGGCATGGGTTGGACTCAACGATCTTGAAGGTCTCTTCCAACCTAGTCATTCTGTGAATTCGGTGAATTCTGTGATAAGGCCTCCCCTGAGCCCCCTTTTCTCCATGCTAAACAACCCTAGCACCCTCAGCTGTTCCTCATAAGACTTGTGTGCCAGATCCTTCATCAGCTCCATTGCCCTTCTCCATTGCCATGCTCCAGCCCCTCAATGTCCATTTTGTGATGAGGGGCCCAAACTGAACATAGGATTTGAGGTATGTCTTCACCAGTGCCCAGTACAGGGTAGATTGTCCTGCTGACCTCAGTATTGCTGATCCAGGCCAGGATGCCATTGGCCTTTTTGGCCACTTGGGCACACCCTGGCTCAGGTTCAGCTGCTGTCGACCAGCACCCTCAGGCCCTTTTCCTCTGGGACGCTTTCCAGCCACTCTTCCCCAAGCCTGAAGCACTTCCTGGGGTTGTTGTTATGACCCAAGGGCAGGATCCAGCCCTGTTGAGCCCTCAGCCCATTGACCTCAGCCCATCAATCCAGCCTGTCCAGATCTCTCTGCAGAGTCTTCCTCCCCTCCAGCAGATCAACACTTCTGCACATCTTGGTGCAAAGTGAGGGTTCACTTGATCACCTGGGTTGTCATTGAATATATCAAATAGGACAGGCCCCAACCCCGAGCCCTGCAGAACACCACTTGTGACTGGCCATCATCTGGATGTAACTCCACCATTCTCTGGGCCATGTTAGACTACAAGAAAGCAGATTACATGGTGGAACTGAGCAGTGTGGAGTTTTGTGAGAATAAAGAGCATTTGTACTAACCAGTTAGGAGAGGAAGGGTCTCTTGAGAGTATTTATATAGGGTGTGACTCTGAGCCCCTCTAAATGATGACTTGATGAAATTTGGAAGAGTGTATCAAACCTTGTTACTTTATGAATTTAACAAAATTTTGTTTTACAGTGTACCTGTGTTTCTAGCCTTGAGGTAGCATTCCCATTTTATAATGCTAAGTGCTTTGGGAAAAAACTTGATGAACTATTTAATCTAGTTTAAAAATTAATATTGCAAGGAGGAAGGGATGGTTCTACCTGAAATGCAGGCACTTAATTTGCATGAAAATAACTTCCTCACCGGTCAGCCTATCTCCAAGCTGGTTTAAAGAGTGCCTGCAGTTGCAAAGTTTTCATTTTGCAGTATGAAGTATTTTCTTGAACAACTTAATAGTCATTTTCATCCTTGTGGAAAAGAATTTTTTTTTTCTGGAAAAAGGAATTTATATTGATCTACTGTATTTTAAGGTCAGATACCATGTTATTTTTCAAAATTAATAGTAACAGTAGAATAACCAAAAATTTCTTCATCTTACCATTTGATATTTCAGATGATGCTCAGGAAAGTGGTTTTTTTTGCACGTGGGGGTGCAAGGGTGTTATTGTTATATCCTGTGGGTATTTAATTTTTTTCATTCAAGGAATAAATTAAATATCTGATTTCTTTTTTTATTGAGGGCAATTAACTAAGTTCCAGCACTGGACATTTTTCATTAGTAAATACTTTGTATACGCATAATGAAAATTGCTATGTACTTCACTAGAGGAAAGTGCACAGCCTCTGTAGTAGTTTGTTGCAGTGGCACAGTCTATTGAGTGATACTGGATGCTACTGCCTAAATATGCTTTGTAAGTGAATTGCTACCAATTCCAAATGATCCAAGAAAAAGTGCTGTTCCTCCTTAAGGTAACAAAGGTTTTATATGTAACAAGAGGTGGCATCTTGGATTTAGAACTCTATGGACTTTTGACCTGGACTGTTAGAAAAAGTATCTTAGTGAGAACCCCCTGAGGTGTGAAACAAAAGAACATCATTACCTGAGCCACTGGGGTGTGAAACAATAGCATCAGTATTCAGAAAACCAAGCCATCTCAGAGAGAGAAATCATATCATAGAATTAAACAATGAATTATCATAATAACATGAAAACTAAGGTAGATATGGAGAAGTGGGTTACTGAAGTGCTATCTAGTAATTTTTTAAAATTTTCTTCTCAGTAATTGACAAAAAATAGTGAGCAAATAGAGTGACCAGATTTGTGAAACACAATCCACTTAATCAAACTGAGAAGACTGTAAACACACAGTCCGTGGTTCTGAAATATCTGACTGATGTGATAAGAGTAAATCAAATTTTAAAAATTGAAGGTAACTGAGAGAGATGGTGAAGAAGAGGGAAGGACAACAAACCATTTGTTCAGTCTCTTGTGGTCCACATTAACTCCATCATCTGGGCTTTGTAAGTAAAACTTATGTAAATTCTCACTGTTCATTGTGTACTTCATTAACAAAAAGCGACAAAAAAGCAACTTCATTACAAAGCAACATGCTCATTAAAATCCACTAGAAATAAAGGCTCTGATAACTACAGATAGGTTATAAATAGTTGTGGAAAGCATGCCTAAGATGAATGGGATTTTCAAACTAAGAAAGTATTATAGCTAAAGTATAAAAATAGGAAAGATAATCAGGATCTTCTAGTATATCTCACAAAGCAAGAAGGAACGTGGAGTTATTTTACATGCAGAACCGAGAGGAAGATATACTTCTCATAAAACATTTGATTGAACTATGAAATACGTCATGAGAATGAATAATTGAGGTTTTTTCTTCATATGAATATAAAAGAGATAAAGGACTAGAAAAATAAAGAATGAAATTATTCCTAGGAGACATACAAATCATATACTTTGGCCTTAGGAAAAAATATCTAGATGTTACTGAGTAGGAAGAGCTTAAGTTGGAAAACAGCTTATTCCATATCGGATCATTATAGTTTTTTGCAATGTTTTCCAAAGCCAGATTTGGAGGGACGACACCACACTAGATGGATACTTGTAGCATTTAGCCTCTCAGCTCTCCTGGGATTGTCATGGAACTATTTGAGGGAAACTGTGGCAATAGCAGGGGACTTCTCTGAAAAGGGAACCAGCAAGAAGCTCTTGTCATTCACCTTTGACAGGGGCAAATGGATGCAGCCAAATATTCAGTGGTCATGAAATACAGTTGATGGCAATCCACTGCACCTTCTGAGTCCCAGAGTCAACACTCCCGTGGGAAATTAATAAGGATGTATCAAACCTTAAAAACTTTCTTCCTCTGTAGACAAAGAAATGAATGATTCTTGAATACATACAAGAGAACATGTATCTGGCGTATGAACATTGGGAGAAAGCAGTTTTTAATTTGTGGAAAGGCTGTTAGAGTATAAGATTTATGTCTTCATTATCTATTAGCTTTACTATTCTGATAAAACACTGTTGATGCTATGATTGCAAAGATTTTTAAGATCATGTCCGAAGAAGTCCCTCCAAACACGCTTAAAAGACTGGGATCAAATATACCATTCTCTCCTGTAAAATGTGTAAGAAATAGATAGAAATAGATAAATACATTGCCACAGAAAAGATCCTGCCACATATGTAAGACCCTATGCTTTTCCATTCAAATTAAATTGCTATTGCTGTTCTGTGGTCTTAGCTGGGTGTCTTCCAGGCTTTTTGTAGCTGAGCATCACTAGTATTTCCTTTTTTTTTTTTTTGGAAGGCTGCTTCCTCCCTTCTCCTAATGCCTTGCTTTTAACACTCTTTTTTACACTCTTCTTTTTACCCTTTCCCTTTCCCTGGCTGCTTTCTCCTGAACCTTCAAGGAATGATTTTATCATCAGCTCCAGTAGCAGTGGCATCATGGACTCCAAGCAAGCCTGGGCAAGCTCAGTTGGCTGCTTAGTTATTTGTGATATGTCTCTGCGTGGCATTGGCTCATACTCGGGAGTTTGGGACAGTGACACAGTAACCATTGCCTTGTCTTTGTCACTGTGGTGTGTTTTGCGGTGCAGGGATTCTTCAAGCATGTATCACAGTTTTTGTTGTAGCACTGTGGTGGGTTGATGCTGGCCAGATGCCAGGCACCCACCAAAGCCAGTCTCTCAGTCCCCGCTGCAACTGGACAGGGGAGAGAAAATGCAATGAATTCATGGGTTGGGATAAGGATGGTGAGATATCACTCACCAAATACCATCACAGGCAAAACACACTCAAATTGGGGATATTAACTGAATTAATTACTAACAGAATCAGAGCAGGTAAGAAGTAAAATAAATCTTAAAAACACCTTCCCCCCACGCTTCTCTCCTTCCCAGCTCTACCTCCTCCCCTCAGTGGCACAGGGAGACAGGGAATGGGGGTTACAGTCAGTTCATCACACATTATTCCTGATGCTGATCAGTAAGATGAGTCCTTCCCCTGGTCCAGCATGAGGTCCCTTCCACAGGAAACAGTTCTCTGCAAACTGCTGGAATGTGGGTCACCTTTTCACAGTGGGCAGTCCTTCAGGCACAGCCTGCTCCAGTGTGGGCTGCCCACAGGGTCACTAGTCCCCTGGAAAATCTGCTCCAGTGTGGGCTCCTCTCACTACAGGGGGCTGGCAGGAGCCTATTCCAGCATGGGTTTCCCATGGATTCAGTCTTGTCGTGGGCATCCACCTTTTCTGGTGTTGGTCTATTCCATGGGCTGCAGGTGGATGTCAGCATCCCCATGGACCTCCGTGGGCTGCAGGAGGACAGCCTGCTTCACCATGGTTCTCACTGTGGGCTGTAGAGGAATCTCAGACCTAGAGCACCTCCTTCCCTTCCTTTTCCACTGACTTTGGTGTTAACAGGGTTGTTCCTCTCCCGTATTCTCTCTCTGCTCTTCTCTGGCTACAATTTCATCTGCACAGTAACCTTTATTTTTTCCTTCTTAAATATGTTATCATAGAAGTGTTACCACTGTTTCTGCCTGGCCCTGCCTTGGCCAGTGGCACGTCCATCTCAGAGCTGCCTGGCATTGGCTCTGCTGGACACAGATGCATCCTGCAGCAGCTTCTCAGCTTCTCACAGAAAAGCCACCCCTGTAGTTCCCCTGCTACCAATGCCTGGCCGTGCAAACCCAATACAAGCACACAAAAGACAGGGGGTATTTAAGAAGCTTCTAGGGTAAAGCTTCTAGCTTTATTTCTGTTCTCAGCATCCATAATAAAACACTTGAAGAGTAGCTTCTGAGGAATCAAACCGTCCAGCAGATGCTGGAAGAGATCTTCATTAATGCTGAATTGTCATTCCTTGATTTCTTGTTTATACCTTTAAAATTCTCTCTTTCAAGCTAATGGTTTTCCTCTTAAAATACCTAAACTTGTCTGAACTGTGCAACCTCTGACTGTTTTCTCTTTGTTTTGTGTGACTCAACCCTGCAGCTTTCCTTATGACTTGTAACAAAGTCATGACCTAACTCTTGGGAGGGGGGAAGAGGACGGTAAGTCAGTCAAGCAGACCCCGTTATTTGGTGTCTACTCTGCATTTCAAATGTAATGTAATTTCTATTGCTAATCAAGACCTCCCAGATAATTAGAACTAGTAACTCCAGATGCTCTTTTCCAGGCAGAACAGTGAATGCCTTTTAGCTGGGCATACCAGTTGTCATGCATGACTGTGCTAGTATTCAGTGTTCTCAGAATCACAGGACTTCTACCAATACAAAGGCATTCACTATTCTGAACCCTTGTAGGAAAAAATGAAATAGAATTACATACATCTCACTTGTTTCAAAGTACTTACATGCATTCCATCACCACCTGTCTTTGCTTCTGCTTCGGAGTCTTGCCGGACCGATAAGTGTTTCTTTAGAAGTGAAATTAGAGTAACATACAATTTTATACGCCTTTTAAATATTTGCCTTGTGCAAAGGGTTCTTGAGACTAAAATGCTTATCAGGTCACTGCCAATTAAAACTGTGGTCTCGTGCATGGGAAAAAGACATACAGACCACGTATCACAAAGGCTCCTTATTATCATGAAGCTGTTGATAAGAACTTCTGGAATGGAGGGACAGTGCAGCCAGTCATCCTCCGGACAGACATGTGATCCTGTCTACCTCAGGCAAATACTGGGACTGGTAGACCTTTATGAACCAGGGTTCACAAAATGTCCACTCTCCAGCAGGCAGTAGTGGACAACAGACCTGGAATCTGTCATGTCTAGAAAAAGCCTGTAAAGAGATCAAGTTCTACCAAAAAA
>VYXD01004382.1:419048-438594 GCA_013397195.1 Hylia prasina | reverse complement strand
AAAAAAAAACCACCAAAAAAAAGCCCCAAAAAACCAACCAAAACAAACCAAAAGAAACTAAAAAACCTGCAAAATTAAGAGTTTCCTCAGGCTGAGTGACTGGTCTCTGTCAATCTCCTGATACAGGACTTAAGATGTCAGTGAACATCCCTTAGATATGACGTTGGCTAAGGCGCTGATAGTCCAGTGGGGGACACTGAGGCCTTTGTGTCTTCTGTGCTTCTTCCATTTCTTAAAAAGGAATGAGTACCATCAAAACTTCCAACAAGCGCCTAAAATGTAAAATCCCAATGAAGATTCAATAGCCCTATATGATGGAGAGCTTTGCAATTAAAAGACTCAATGATACATGATTTCATCATATTAGGTAGGACCTTTTCACAGCCAAAAATCTTTAGACAGGAAGTACTGAAAAAACAGGTAATTTCCCTGTTCTGTACTACTGCCAAAAGAGGAAGATTAACTGGCTCTAGAGGACATAGTTAAGGTTTCCAGTATTAAAACAAACAAGTCCACCCCAAAGAAGAATGGAAAGATTACATATATAATCTCTTCAGATTGTTTGCAGTACTCAAAATACTCGCATACCAAATAGCCTGTAGATTAGGAATGAATAGGCAAGACCCTTGTTCACAAAATCTCCATTGTTTTACAGTCACTTAGCATGAGAGACCACAGTCTTCCTTCTTGACTAGAGCATTACACTGAGGTGTTGCCCCTGTTAGTGAAAAGGGAATGTCTTCAGCTATTGCCTTTTCCTTCTTACTCTTTCAAAAAAGGTTAAAAAATATAGGTGTTTTTTTAATTCTACCACAGAAATTGGAACGGGGATGAGAACTCCCATAAAAGGTCAGAGCAGGCAAAATAGTGGAAGTATTACACAACCACAGAGCACAAATTGTTATCCAGCTCAGAACTAAAGGCTTGCATAGGCATGCCATGCTTTATGTTGGCAAAACCAATGAAGAGCATTGCAGAAGCCTCATACAAGTGAGCTGAACAGACACTGCGAAGTTAAAGCCTTAGCAGGCACAGGTTGCAGCAGGGGAGGTTTAAGTTGGCTGTTAGGAGAAATTTCTTCACAGCAGGAGTTGTCAAGCATTGGAACAGGCTGCTCAAGGAAGTGGCTGAATCACCAGCCCTGGAGGCATTTATAAATCACAAGGATGTGGCATTGAGAGACTTGGTTGAGTGGTGAACTGGGCAGTGTTGGCTTAACAGTTCGACTCAATGAAATTAGAAGCCCTTTCCAACCTGGATTAATCTACGTGATGCACTCAAGAAATACTCCAAAAAAGAGAAGAACTACCATGTTCTTGATGGTGGTAAGAGTTTCTGATAACAGAATATGAAAAAAAATGACATACCCTTGGGAAAAGAAGAAAGCTACAGAGATCCAGCATGCTTTTACAGCATCAAGTGCTATTTTTTATACCTCAATAATTATAATAAAAAAGCAGATACAAGAGTGGTCAGGTCAAGAAAATATGTATGTAATATTAAGATAGCAAAAGGTTGGCCAGTGAGATTAATGCCAAAAGGACACAAAATAAATCTTTGTCAAAGCAGCTTGGCCCTATGTTCTTAAGAATTTTTAAAAAGCCATCTATTTTTAAAAAGGTTAAAGCAATTTTTATTCCTCTAAAACTTATATGAAGGTGATGTTTCTGTATTTTATTTTTCCTCTACACAATGCATGTTCAACAGCAAGGAGAGCCAGGCAATTAGTATCTGCTGCTGCTAAAATTATTATCTAGTTCCTTGAGGAAAATCAGATTAATTGGGATTTTATGTCATATTTCTACACTTGCAGTAAGAATCAGTCCTTTCTAGAAACAGGTGTAAGAAATTTTGTTGAGTATAAGAATACAAAAACTTGACACATAAGCTGTACAAAAGGTACACTAGCACTAAATGAGGCAACCGTATCCATACAAAAGCCAAAATTTACAAATTACTCATACTACTGAAATGTACAGCTGCCATAGTACTTTCTCATTAAGATTTTATATTCCAATAAAGAAACAAAACCAAAACCAAGAGCAGTCATTATGTTCTAGTGCCTACTGCCTAAATTTAAAAGCCATATTCCAAATACAAATCAAAAATAAATACCTGACTTCCAATATCACAGAGGAGACATGTTCAACGAGGATTAAAAAATGCTCTCCATTTTTAAATTGTGAAGACATAGTACCTAGTAAATATTGGGTGATGTTGATCTGTTAGATTACAACAAACAGCCCTGTAGTATTTTACAGAATCTAGATCCAAATTTGAGGTGGTTTTAAAGGCAGTTTAGCTTAACTGACATACAGACCAATAACAACATGTTGCCAATGTTACTAACACGGATTTTTTAAAACTATTATTTGGACTGCTTTTAATTTCAGAATATTACACTGGCCAGTGCATTAAGCAAAGGCATTGCGATTTAGATTCTTTGACCCATGGTCCTTAGGTTCCATATAAAGTCCTTGGAAGTGCCATTTATTTTGCTTTCATTGAATCAACTGACTACTGCACATAGCAAGGAACCTACAGATGCTATGAAACAAAGATCAGTTATAGAAGCAGAGACGAACAGGTATGGGGGAGTCAACAGAGATCATAGCCCCTAAATAAACACATACTTTAAAGGAATGTGGCTCTCATACACCGCTCATAGTTTTGCCACATTGCTTTAGATAACAAAAATGTTAAAGAAACCCCAAAGGGAAAAACTTCTAAAGAGAAGGAGCCGGGATGTAAAGACTAGTTTGTTAAAGAAACCAAAAAGTAAGAGTCTGTAAAGATAATAGAAAAGAGGACAACAAAAGAAAGTATAAAACTTCCCACCTTTCAAGAGACTTTTCTAGCTGTCAAATTAAAATTCTGGAGTATAAAAAAGGAACAGAAAATTAGAAGCTAAAATAATGTCATCATTATCATATCTGAAACAAAATACTCATAACCAGGGCCAGAAGATTCATGCACTACATTAAGGACAACTGAGTTTTAAACTCATTTCTGCAAAAATAGCCTAGAATTGGACAATTCAGTTTTTATTTGCAATCTGCGTTTAGATGGTCTAACTCAAGTTTTCTTGTATATCCTATGGATCCACGTTTCATTCAAATATAGTAGAATTATATCTATCTTCCTTTTTTATTATATATATCTTCCTTTATCTATCAGCTGCTAAAAGCCTTTAACAACTGCAAAATTGTTTTCATGTTTGTATATTTGAATGCCTGACCTCTAAAAACAACACTCAAATAGTTCAATGCTTTCATTAGGAAATACCATCATAAACTATCCAAGATACAAATGCCAGGTTTTATTTTTTAACACAAAATTATACACAGAATAGATAAAAAATACTACTTGCACATAGCACTGATCTGCTTTCTTTGAAGTATTTGGACCAGATCTGCCCATACACTAATTTTACTGTTACTTTCCCGAGGAAGAAAAGTCAAATAGAGTGTGTCCAACTGGCCTAACAAGAAGAATACAGACATTTTAGACCATTTTGATGTATCTAACATGAATCAAACCTACAACTGATCAGATATACGGCCAGAATCGTAGGAGGTCCTGCTTAGAGATTTCTCTGGTACACATATTCAAGATGTTCAGTGAAGTTTCATCTGGGAGTAAGAGCAGCTAAAGACAAAACTTGGTGTTTCTTTTTCTAAACTATTTACAAGACTACTATATAAGGACTAATCATCTTTTCAAAAGAGATTTTGATTTTTTACTCATGTAAGAGTTGCAGTTTCATAGGTAACTGAAAAAGCAGGAGACATAATTTACATTTAGTCTTGCTAGTAAAATAAGGCTTGGGGAAGGATATGACCTGTCTGTCCTGTGTGTGTCCTCAATGCATACATATGCTATTGGAAGTATGAAGTCTGAGCAAAGCTATTCCGGCCCCCGAGGTGCTCTAACCAGCCCAGAGGTTAGGCCTCGGACCCCTGAGGGCTGCACTAGGCAAAGCCGTACAAGCGTGGGCTCTCCCAGCAGAGCTAGGCTGTAGGATATCGGGGATCCTCTCAGTGGCGACACGAACAATGCTGGAGCGCAGAAAGGAGGAGTCCAAGTCAAGGCATGAGGGAACAAGGAAGGTTTATTGAAGGGAACTGCCCAGGACTGGACCGCAGACCCCTGTGTGCACCACCTTATAAGGAGAGGCGGAGACAAGGGGTGCTGCCAGCCACCGACCAGTGGGGGTAGAGCATGGGAGGGGTTGGAGCCCTGCCTGTCACGGCAGGGCCCAATAGGGAAGAGTCTGGGGAGTGGTTTGGGGGGCCCAGCCAATCACTTGACGCCCTGCCTGGAACATTCCAGAAGGCAGGGATCGCCTCAGGAGTGATTGACAGGGCTTGGGGTAGGGTTAACAATGAATGACAGGGCAGGAAAGTGAGGAAAGGACCAACGGGGAAAACACGAGGGAGTTGGGGCAAAGCCATTTTTTGGGGAGAACAAGAAACAAGCACATAAACGTAACACGAACACACAAACAAACCACAACACAAAGCATTTTTAAAGCAAATGCAAATATATTGTTTAAGTCTATAATATATTTGTGTCAACAAAACAAAGAACATTCATAACTACTTGCTTCCACTTAAAACCTGTTTCAGTGCTAAACACAGGTAGTACCCATCCTTTTAGAAGGCACCAGAAATGCAAGATTTTTGTCTTCACCTTTCTAGTGATTAGAGACTTTCAGCCTTCTTTTTATAACTGTCTAGGATGCTGGTCAAGTTTGACAGTAGATCTTCAGACATGAATTCTTCATAGTCTCTGTAAATTCTCATGTTCTGTTCTTCAAGGTATTTCTAGAAAAGAGGTACAGAAAGTTTTATTAGCTCTATCATAGTCTATTGTACTGATTCAGCTAAAGCATTTTAAGCATTGCACAGGTTAACTGATTTCAGTTAAACACTTTCCTGAATGACATCTACAAGAAGCAGGTTTAACCTGAGAGGATGTTATTGCTGAAAACTTAATGATGAATTCTGATTATTTATACCAAAGGTTTTGTCAGAAAATGTAATTAGAATCCATGGACTCAGTGCAGCAGCTAAATAACTAATACTTCCTTAGAAATAGTAAGTTCTAATTTCCAAATGTTAACTGCAAATGTCTCTAGAGAAATTTAGTTCTTAATATCAAATTTTAGCTTACCATTATAGATGCTATATGACTAGCAGCAGTTTCTATAAGACGACTCAAGTTCGCACCAATTTTCCTCTTCTCTTCTGTTGTTGTTTGCAAAACAACTTGATATCTAAAAGGTAAAGATATTCAGAAGGTCACATCCATAATTTAGAGAATATCTGACATTTAACACAGTCACTTCAGGTCTGATCATGTTTAGCCATACTTTTTTTCCATTAGTATTAATTTGAACCAAGATTGAATGTATTAATATTCAGCTTTAAAAAAAAAAAAAAAGACTGTATTGTGCTACATTGATAAGAAACAATGTACCTTAGAGCCCAAATACTCTTTCCAGGCTTTGCGGTATAAAATGCAGTTGTTATGTTAGTTTGGAAACAAAACCAATTTCTTTGCTACAACCATATATATATAAAAAATTACATGGAAAACAGGAGTTTTGATTCAGCAGACAAATATTCCAGCAAAATACTGTTGAGGAGAAACATCTTTCAGTTGTTAACATGGGAAATTAACACACTGAGATGGATGCATGATGAAACAACTTTCTGTTACATTCAAGAGAATATCTTTATCCTTAAAAACTAAAATAAACATGGTAAACATGGAAGTTACAAGTCTTACTGTCGCTGGAGATCATGCAATTCATTTGTGGCTTCACTGAGACCTTCATAGACACCACTCTCAAGTAATTGTTTATGCTTCTTTAACGATTCCAGTTCATTTGCACATTTTTGCTCTTCCTCTTCTATCTCCTATAGTCATAAGGAAAGAGGAGAAAAAAATTGCATTGCTCAGGAATAATTTGGATTTTTTTTCTTCTTTTTATTACCTGGTTACATCGTAATGCTTGCATTCAAAATTCACACAAGTGACTCCAAGTTCAGAACTGAAAAACAAACTCCAGGGATATCCCTGCCAAACCTAAAGTTTCAGCTATTTTCTTTATCATCCCCATCCCAGAACAAGCCTAATCATCTCTTTATTCCTCTAATCATATTTAGAGGCCTGTGTTGCAGCTATTTTCCCTTCAGAGTTAAGCTCAAAAAGTGTTGTTGAGGATAGTCTAAATAGCTTAGAAATGGGACATCACAAGCAACTGTTTCTAGGTTAAAAAAATATAACCACATTTGAGTAAGAAAACAGCTTTTTCTTTTTTTCTGAAAGAGTACAATTCCAAGTAATCATCTCTTCAAGGAGAGTAACACTGTTGACACTATACAAGCCACAAAATCAAACAAAATTCTGCCATCAACTCAACATCCAATTCTAATATATTACTGAAACATCGTCTTTCGAAAATAATTTTAATACTTAAGACTTACAGCATTTTAAAAACTACAAAAGGAATTACACGACTATGCATTTTTATAAACATCCAGTGGCAACTGTGGATTTTATGAGCTTAATTTTAGAGAAGAATATATGCAAGAATACAGATCAAAAGCTAAATTTCATGTAGTTTTGGAAAACATAAATTAAATTAATTGCCTTTAGCCAACTCAGCAGGTATTAGCAGTGAAATAACCCTGTTTCATGGTTATAGCACAGGAGTTTGGATTTATAAGAGAATATATGATAAACACTGGCTTAGTTGAAAAAACATTTTTTTGCAGGACACCACAGCCCCACCAAAGCAGGGTTGTCAGAGAAGTTGGGAGGTACCAAAATAACCACTCGGTTGTTAACAGAGAGGCCTATGTTTCGTTGTTGATCTGCAAGTGGGGAAAAGAATAAGGACTGCTCCTGGTGCTGGGAAAGGAAGCTAAAAACAAGCAACAGTTTGAGGTCATTAAAACAATTTAACATGCTTTTGGTCAATCAATCTTTTTCTTAGTTTTTACAGAGGCTAATTAGAATGTTTACTAAAAACTGTAAAGGTATTTATTATATACAAATTGATTAGACAAGGCAGATTATGTTAATCCTAAAATCTCCTTCAAGCACATGCTTGGAGACAGACATCCTGAGGTCAGAGAATTGCTGCTGCTTTTATTACTGTATGCAGTAATTTATGATTTACAGGATCTGCTACAGTATGATGCCAGATTCTCTTAGAATAAAGTGAAAACTGATTCAGTTAAGCTAACAGTCAAATCACTTTTCTGAAAAGAATGAAAAAAATCTGTAAGAGGAAGGGAAGAAGGTAAAGGCAGAAGCCCAAACAAAAATGCAACCCAAAAACTTATCTATAAATACAAAGATAAAGGGTAAGGGTATCATTTAAGGATAAGTTGTTATCAAGCTGTAAGAAGTTCTACCTTAAGCTTCTGCTGGTAAAGATCATCCAGCTTTTCAGCTTCTTCTGTCAGCATTTTCACACTGCGTTTCTTGTCCTCTAGCATTACATTCACCTAGGATGAAAACATAACCACGGAAATATGGTTCAAAAAGAATTCCAACATATAAATCCATGCCATCACAAACTGCACCTGGTAGCTCTGAAAAAACAATTCAGCTAGGCTAGGCTGGGATGGCACTGCCTTTCTTCATAGCAGCCTGTGTTATGCTTTGTTTGGGATAAGGGCTAAAACTGCGTTGGTAACACCCCAGTATTTTGGCTGCTGCTGACTAGTGCTAGCACAACATTCCAAGGCTTTCTATCCCTCTCAGGGCCCCTCACTGAGTAGGGTTGGGCTAGTCAAGAGACTAGGAAGGTGCATAACCAGGCCAGCTGGCCAAGAGGATGTTCCATACCACATATCATGCTCAGCAATAAAAACTGAGGTAAAGGTAAAGGAATGAGGAAATAAAATTCTCCTTTCAATCCATCCCAAACCCAATATTGCCAAAAATCTTCCTGAAGACAATTTGTCAGTGATGGTAAGCCACACAATCGACTGCAATGGGCAACTTATTAAAAACAAATATTTCCAATATTTATAGTCAAATATATGTAAGCTACATAAACTTTAATTCAGAGAATACACAATATTTCAACCAACCCCAATTCTTAGAAAAACTTTTAGGTTCCATCACAATTAAAGCAGTTTTCTCACAGCTTCTCGCCCTCTACTTGTCCTCAGAAAAACCCCAACCAATCCAAAAAACCAACACACCACAACACACTTCACCCATGCAAAAGCTTGAATGAAAGCAGCAGATAAGGTTTCAGGGTTGGTATCTTAGTCCTAATCTTCATTAACCAACACACCTGTTCCAAAGTATCTTCCAAAGTCATTTTCCGTTGAGTAGTTTTACTAATTTCTTCCTCAGTCTCGTTGATGATCTCCATGAGGGGAGCCTGTAATACACATATAAGAAGATCCAACAAATGCAATTTGCTTACTTGAACCAAGATACTCCCCAGTAAATCTTTTCCTTCTTTTTTTTTTAGGCTACTGTATTCTCAAATACCAAATTTCTTTTATATACTACAGTGTCATTATGATGACTCATCACACAAGCTTTTCAATGACATTTCATTGTGAGATTGAGAGACCTTTCCAGCATTTCCAAACAAACACATCTTTTTTGAGAGTGGTAACTAAAGTCTTCAGTGTTGACTCTACTTACCTTGATCTGCGTTCTGTATTTGACTAGGCAATTTGGTCCTGCCTCAGGATTAAACTGAATCTCAAAGTCGTGGCCTTTGGAATTCTCAGCACTTACTGGAATTAATTTCAGCTTTCGAGCCAGTTTATGATACTCTGCCAGTTGCATTTCGATCTGCTCAGAGGAGAAAAGGGCAGAAATCATGGAAGAGATACAAGTGAAAAGCTTTGCGAGAAGTATTCATATAGTACTTTAAACAAGTTCCTGAGTTGCTCTCTGTAGACATGATTCCTTATTACACTGCAGTATTCAAGAGCTGTATGTAATGCCAGTCCAGCATTTGCTGCATTAGGAACTGTTTTATGATTCTTTCAGAGTTTGCTCAGTGAGGTTTTTCAATGTATATGGCTGACACCGAACAGCTTCACCTGTGGTTTTCCATATTCATCTGCCATAATTTTTACTGCCTCAAGTGTTTGAGAATTAGCTGATAGGGAACTAAAAGCATGCTGGAAAATAATACTAAACCAATGATCAGTCATCATGTCAATATGCCTTCTCTCATGAGTTTGGACAGGAAATGCCACACAGCCACACATCCTTATAACAAAGTAACTTGAGTATGCCACTAAACAAAGCTTATTAAATGCTCTAATTTCTAATTAATGAGTGCTATTTGTATGCAAACATTAATGAACCAAGGGCTTTTTTTCAGTTTTATGTGCTTTATACTTGCACATGAGGATTTAAGTTAAATAAAAGTGCTTGATAAAGGGTAATCCCAGCAAGTATATTTGAAACTTTTTTCTTTAGTTCTCCAACTGGCAAAGCAGAAGCTTGTAAATCCCATCACTTGCAGGACTATATCTTTTCATTCTGTTTGAAGGGATTGAACTTGGCCCTTGAAAGATGCTACAACTTCTACACAACTAATCAGGCCCTAAATGCATGCAAAGCTACTGACTGAAATTCACTAGTTTTGCATTACTTCCTTGCTATGAAGTATTAATATCGGCCTGAAATTTCTAGTGCTATCAAAGCAATGGCATGCTAATGTTATCAAAGCTCTTAACGCTATAGCAGGGAGAGCTGACAGTGCTTCATATTCTCTTATGATGCAGAAAAAAAAAAGAGAATACATTTCCATTAAGTGCAAAACAGAAAAAGGGAAAACAAAAGAAATTTTTCAGCGATACTGTAAACAGAGGGCATTCTTGTCAGTTTTGCCTGGTTAGATACCATGTATGGTGGTGTTAAGATTATTTAGGAAAGAAATTATCAAGACTCCGATTTTAAGCTTGCATGATGAAAACTGACAGCAACCTCTGAGTGTAGTGGGGTTTTCACATACCGCCTCTTTATTCCTAGCATATTTTAGCTCTTCATTCCACAGCTGATGTTCTTCTGCTTCCAGTTCCTTAGTTAGCTTGTTAATGGTTTGCTGCAGCTCATTTCTCTCATGATTTATCCTCTCAATGTCCGCAGCTGAGTACTTTTGGTTATCTAAGATGTGCCGGAGCCGGGCATTCTCCTGCTTCGTTGCTTCTACTTCCATTTCTAAGTTCACAAAACATTTGTGAAATGGACATAAAATACCAGCCTCACCTCTGTATTTCATGAGTAAATAACATAGTTATTATATATCATTACTGTTTCATTACTCTAGAGTACAAAGAGCTATTAGACAAAAAAAAAAATCTTTATTAGCAATCCATTCCGGAAAGTTTATTTGTAGCATCATCCTACTCCAAGTATCTTGCTCTGTTCTCAAGCTAAGAACTACAATTATTTGAAGACTAATTCTAGCTTCACTGTCCTGACTGTGATCAAGGCCTCCTTACCTGCTGTCTCAACTTCATCACTAACACTTTCCAGTTTTTGATCAAGGATGGCTATATGAGATTCCAGATTAGCCAAATAAGCCTGGTATTTCTGGACGTCTGCTTGAAGAGACGATTTCACATTTCGTAGTGTTACTCTACGATCCTAGGAAATGGGTGAAAAGAACAACCACTCCTAGATGAATATAAAATAATGACTTCATTTTCCAGACAAGACAGTAGAATAATTGCTCAACAGCAATAGCACAAGTATAAAACTTAAGAGCTTTAATAATTTTTTATCTCTGTGACAGCTGAGTCAAGTCAAGCACCTTTAAAATAACAGCAATGAAGGCTGAAAAGATTCTTGCATTTCAGCATTAGGTCTCTCATTTGCATCAGACACCATTTAGAAAATTCTTACTACAGGTATTTCACAACTTAATTCTAATACATGGAGGGCAGATAAAACTAGGGCATGGAAAGCTGGGAATAAACCCAGCACATTTTGCACAGTCGGCAGGAGTCTTAATTTGCCACCTGCACAGCCACTAACCCATTTTTAAAATCATGATACAGTAAAAGCAGAATCCAGCTATTCAAACAAAATATTTTCCATAAAATATATTGTTGCCACTGAATCCCACACTTCATACAAACACATTTGGAAGAAATAATGTTGAAATTTATATTAAAAAAAATGGCTCAAATATTTTAATAATATTTCAGTCAATACAAGGCCTTATTACCTGGAAACATCTGCACATTATCAAATAGTGACTGAAGACTCCACAGAAAAAGCCTTGTTCTATAATGGTACAGAGTCTGTAAAAACCTGGCCTAATTAAAATCTCAAAGCACTGAAAATAATTTTCCATTTCTTCTGTACCATAAGAATCTTCATTCAGAAATGGTCAATAATATAAAATTCAACTCCACCATAAAAACAGACACAATTTACTAACCGGCTCACTTTCCTTTTCTTTTTCTAGTCTTGCAATCTCTTCTTGAAGTCTTTTGTTGTCAGCTGCTAAACTTTCCATCTGGTATTGATCTATGTTAAATAAATCCTCTGTGAGAGAGCAGAAGAGAGGGTGGAGTTACAAATTAATCTCACATATTATCACCATCTATTTTGAATATGTGAACCTTAGCTTCAGCACAATAAATACCCATTATCTGGACAATTATTTTACACTAAAGAAATAACTAAAAACAATCAAGAAACTTATCAGAAAAACCTTTCATTCAAATACAACCAGGCAAAAACCCCAAAACAAACAAGAAGAGAAATGGGTTTCTCAGTCCTCATGACAAGAACTCAAAGAGGTAAGAGTTTCCAAACTCTCATACAGCCCACACCACAGGACACTGTATAAGTCAGACTACCTTGTGAAGTTAGAACAGGTCAAACTTATTTAACAACCTCTTTCTTATCCATATACTTCCTTGCTTCTTGAGACATCTTTTCCCTAACTTCACTTGGCCTTTGCCAAAGAATGGGATGATTATTTTTCCCTACTATCCAGTAACCGTGTGGTGGCTTGTTTCCTCTCCAACTGGTGGCTCCAGTTTGCAAACAAAGGGCCCTTAGTCTGGCTTTTCACAGGAAATTAAAGAAAGTAAGAAATGCTTTTCTTCCTTGTTCTCACATTCTGTTTGTATTTCTGTAGGTGGTCAACTGAGCAAGTCAAAAAAACTAGTAATCTTCCTCCTCCCTGAAGACAAAGAGGTGCATGCTGAATCATATACAGGAGCCCTCACAATGGAACTCTTGCAGACTGTTTTCAGAGCTTTCAAGAGCAGAACTTACTTACTTGTCACTTTCTTACTTATCAGGTGTGCATCCTCTGACAATCCTCTTTTTTCTTTCTTTTTTAATTGTTAACTTTGCCAGATAGAAACAAGAATCATCTGCATAGATAGAGTTCACATCTGAAGAATTGTTATACTGGTTTTCTGGGACAAAGCCGTTAAAAAACCAGGTGACACAGCTACAGCTGATAGCAGATCATGACCTATCCATCTGTATTGCTAAAATATATATATAAAAAAAGACAGCATTAAGTTGAAGTAACTGAAAGGTACTAAGGAATTTCAGATTCTCTTAGATCACCTTCACTTGTAAACTAAAACTGATGCTAGGAGAAAAGAAACCAGTAACACAATTGAATATTTACTTAAAACTTGAAAACTTACTTAATTTTGACTGCACTTCAGCATCCAACTCTTCAAAGGTATCTCTCCCTTTCATGAAAAGATCATAGCACTTCACACAGTAGTCCATGAAAAGCTGAAAACAATTTAAAAATCTTTCATTTCAACGATTCCGGGGCTTGTAAAATATCTGGGTAGACTAAAGCTACTTAATCACTGGAATTTAACAAACACCAGAAATATCTTTCAATGTTTTGACTGTACTTTTGTAAAATTACACTTTTTCCTTCCTTTGAACAAAGAATGTCAACAGATTATACTCAGGCAGAAGGAAGTACCTATCATTCACATTACAAAAGGTCTGGAAATGCTGTATTTTTCTGGGATATTTAACAAGGATTGAAGGTACCATATTTAAGAATTTTTCATCTTGACGCATATGATTCTCTCAGGCTAGCTTTTGGAAACTGGAGATCTGTTTAACAGACCTCTTCAGCAAATATGACTATTGAAATTCAGATCTGCAGATGTCAAAGAACTAATTTAGAATTAAAGAAAGGTCACCCCAAAAATTTGCTAGACACTAAGTTACAGATGTTTCAGAAGTAATTATATTATTGTGAATTTTGTATCAACATATAGGCATAAGTGTCAGTGTAGAAGAACATATTTAGTTTAAAAGTATTTTTACTTGCCAACCATCAGCTTGTAACCTTAGTCCAAAATTATGACTTAACTTGATTTTTGCAGTTTTCTAATTCAATGTTCTAGCTTATAATGCAACCCCTTCCAAACACCTGTTGTGAGTTAACACTGAGTTAAACCTGAATAATACTAATAATCTATGATAGCAAACTGTTGGATTTTTAGGAGACAGAATTGCATTGCCACCCTATTTTGTGGCTCAGAAATAAAACATACAACCAATTTTTACATATTGGCAGAAGCCACTACATTTAGAATTAACTCACTGTCTTTGCACTGCCGTGAACCTCAGAAGTCTCAAGTGCTAAAACGAAATATACCAGAAACTCTATTAAAACAATAAACAGCATAATGATTCCCTTTCTCCAAAAAGGAGAACTGAAAACATAGATACTTGGAGAATAAAGCATTTCTGTTTAATACCCAGTCTCTACCAATAGACTGGTCATGATGCCTGCTCAGGAAATAGTTGATCAGGCTTTTTATATAATGCTACTCTGCTTCCTAGAAAGTGTTGTGACTACAGAAGGGAACAGAATTTATAAATACATGACACAACAATCTAAACTGTATTTAAATTGCATTGTTACAGCACGTGGCAAAATTCAGTTGAGCAATTCTGACTCTGATTTCCTTTCCGTGGTACCTTATTATGCACAATTCCATCATCAGTTTCTCCTCCCCAGCTCTGTCCGTCATCAAACGATGGTGCATTTTCCCTGATGGCATTGTACAGCTGAAAAGCAGAGGTGCACACACAAAGAGCAAATGTGAAGACATCCATTAGTTTGCATATTAGTTTCACGATAAGAAGCAGAGTAACACTGGATTTCAGCATGCAGGTTGGAATGAGCCTGTGTTGTGTTGACACACAGGTAAAGAGGCATGAACTGGACAGTCAACACTGCCAAATTGTCTCATCTTTTCAGCAAAAAAGGACAGGATTTTCATGGGTGCTCAGTTCTGCAGTGGTGAACTTCTGTCGCAGATTCCAATTTTTGCTCAGACCTGAGCTGGCAGCAACAACAGTTACCACCACTAAAAAACCCAAACAAACCAAACAAAACCAAAATTAAAAAAAAAACACGCCTGCCAAACACAAAACTCGCCACTCTTTATAAGAATTACAGGAGTTTTGAATAATTTCAATTGAAAATACCATCCTTAGATTTCAAATTTAGGAGATAATGGCAGATGTCATAACATTTGCACTGAAGTTATATGTTCTACTCAGATATTATACCCATTAAATTCTCATGTTTAATGTATGTATAGGTCAGCATTTTTCCTACCTTTTTTAATACATGAATTTATCCAGTGCATACATTTAAAGAAAAAAAAAATTATCACAATATAACATGAAAAGCTCACTTTAAAACTTACTAAAACGTAAGGCTAAGGGTCAGCTCCCAGATCACACCTAAGAACACCCACCTTTTTCTTTTTTTCAAACAAGGTGATTTGTAGAAAATATTTACTAGATCTTTATTGAAACTAACATTCCAACCTGGAAAGTGGAAATATTTATCTTAAGAGAAACATTACCTTGACACAGTCAATTAACCAAACCAAAGCTGCCACAATCTGAGGCCAGGTGTGTGGTGCACCCACAGTGTACATGGAGCTCTTTGACAGAGCAAAGGGGTACCTGTAAGGCCAAGGAAGATACATTTTTAATAGCTGTGGCAGACAGTGATGAAAACAAACCAGCACATTTTGAAAATAAAGCAGCACTTTTTTATGTGTAGATGAAGGCACAGAAGGAAAAGCAAACATGATTGTACTTTATACTGCACTTCAAAGGAAATAAGTCGAGTCCTTACAGCACTTTTATTCAATTTTCATGGGTTTCCCATTTTGTTATTCATAAAATATCATAGTTTGAAAGGGACCCCTAAGGATCAACAAATCCAACTCCCTGCTCCTCATAGGATTGCCTACAACTAAACCATATGATCAAGAATGTCATCCAGATGCTTTTTGCTCCCAAAAGACAACTTCAAGTGAGTTGTCAGAATTAGTAATTTTATCCAGAATTACACTCTTGGTGCAGCAGACCGTAATCCTTTTCTACATTTCAAGCTAGGTCAGCAGTTTCAAATGTTACAGATTAAAACAAAATTTTATTAAAATGCCAAGAAATTAACAAAACACATTTACACCTACATTTAAGGGGCCCTGGCACTTTCACATCTACAGGAGTAAAATGTAGGGTTCAAATCTACAGGGGTAAAATGCACTTTTTTTTTTTTAAAACAAGACTGAAAATTCACAATTATCAACAGGCAGAGGATTTTCTTTCTTGGAAAGTGTTTGGGAAATAATGATTTCAAACACTGACCAAATTCAGCAATAAAATGCTCAGCTACTTAGTGGTTTTTTTGCCTCAACAGTCACTTTTGTTATTTCCGCATTCTGCTTTGCAAGCAGAATGAGAAAAATTGCAGGAAAACATATTTTGAACTAAATTAACTTGATCCAAAATTCTGAAAGTTTTAGTTGTTAGATTCTAACAGAATGAACAGAGAGGTCTGTAAAAGAAAATTTTGTCTTGTCTTTCAAAGTTTTATACAAATAATCAATTAAATTTTACATTACAAGGCAAGATTCCAAGAGCTTATAGTTCTGCAAGTTCAAATATAAAGTAATATAAAGTGTATAGTAGACTCTGGAAATCAGTGAGTAAACCTAGAGCTAAACAAAAGTGAAACAAAACAATAACATTGTACTTTTAGAGTCATCTGAATAAAGAAACCTATCCAGTCTCCCCAACAGTCAATGCAGAATTCTTAGCATTTAAATTTCTAGCCATAGCATATCTATTCAGCCCAGGAGACTAACAATAATCATCTTACCCAAGGTCTTTAAAAACTTTGGGAATTTCCTCTTCAAATTTTGAGTCAGGCAGTTCATAGGAAGGGCAGAGGAATCTATAGATAAAGGTGAAAATCTTTAAAAAGTCCTTAACTGATGGAGATTGTAGCGATTTCATGGAAACATTGTGGGCATAAGCATTCTCAACGAGGAACTGTGCAAAAGAAACACAGAATACCAGTCACTAAATAAAACTTCTAAGTTGAAACCAAGAGAAGTAACCATTTTGATTAGTATATTTTACACCTCCTAACACACGTGCAGAATAAGTTAACATGTTACCTCACAAAGCTTCTTGATACATTGTTGGATGAATGCCTTGTCATGAAGGGGCCTGGGATCCTTTATCTTTTCTGTCCCAAACACTCCGTACTGGCTGCTGCGTGACCCTCCAGCCCCACTCACCCTAAGGACAGACAATAAATACAGGTCTTGTGACAATACATAGAAAGAGCAAGTCTCTTCATGTTTAAGTCACAACAATTGCTATGTTTATGTTTTCTTTGCATTTGTTATACAAAGCAATACTTGAAGTTTTCTCTTCATTTAAGTTGATTGGAAAATCACCACCAACGTGAAGCTGCAATGCCACATGTACAACAAAGGGATTACTCCATCCTAGATAAATACTTCCTTCATTTTATTGAAAGAAACTTTTAGAGAGCAGAAAAATACTCCAAAGATGCAGAAAAAAAAATCATGTTAGTGACTGTAAATAAACACTAAAATATTTAAGGGATATTTAAAAGGAATACACCCCTGCAATATTGGGGTGCTATGAAAGAAGATACCCACAACACAGAAGGTCATGAGCTAAGCAGAAAGATTATAGATTTTTGGAAGGTTTATATCTTAGAGAAGAAACTAACACAGATGTCATTCTTCCTTAAACAAGAAAATGTATTGAGATAGTCTTAAGGTCTGCAATGCACATCATTCCCAAAAGGAAAAAAAAAAAGTTCCCAAAGCAATTCCTGCTCCACAGCATTATTGCTTAATAGACTGGAGCAAGGCAGACTTGAAGATCTGCTTGCCTCAGATGCAGTACTCCCTATGATGAAAATCTATCAAGAAAGAAAAATTACAAAATTAGGTAGGACCGTTTTTATTTTAATACACAGTGCAGAGAATGAAACCTATCCATACCTGCTCCCAAAACAGCTGACTTTTCTTTCTGAAGCTCCAGATGTAGGTTTGCTTGTGCTCAGCTTCCCAAAGGTGCTTCTATCCTTCCTGAGGAACAGAGAGAAGGATTCAAGTGACTATTTCTACCAGTTCATCTTTTGCTCATACAACAACTATACACACACTCATATTCCTAATCACCTTCATCACAACATCTGAAAAAGGTCAACTGATGCACCCAGCCACTTCTCATGAAACATGTAACAAAGTGTTCCCATTTGAATCCTAACACAGATACACAAAAAGGGTTAAAGCAAGTATTTTTGCAAAACTGAGCACTTGTGCAAACATCCTTGGCTGTACAGAGCCTTCTACTCACTGTTTTGATTTTTTTTTCCTCAGTTGTTACTCACACGCTGAAACACACTATGACAAATCTCTTCAGAATTAGTTTTATGTACTTATTTTTAGCAATGTGACCAAGACTTACATCTGAGGTGTTTGAAGACCCATCTTGTTGTTGTCCTGCACTCTCAGTGCCATCATAGATTGTCGACTGCTGCTTCCAGCAATACTTGAGCTTCGCCTCATTGTGACTCTGCTGTAAATTACAATTCCTCAGTATTCCAGCAGTATCAGAAAATCCAGGATCTAAGAGTCTTTTCTAAATGCCACAACGATTTTCCAAAGGCTCAGAATAAACAAGCAGACCTGTACATTGGACCAAAAACAAAAAAAAGAAGAAAAAAGGTTGATTATGTTAGACTCCAGAAATACATAAGAGCAGCCACAGTCTTTTAAATCAATTGTTTTATTTATGAAAGGGTAAGCGGTTATTCCAAACCTACTGCTTTGCCCTTCTTTATATTTGGTCTCTTCAAACCCCCAGGTTCCAAAAGCAAGAGAGCTTGAGGAATTTTCCACTTCAGTCCACTGGGAAAGAGGCCACACTACCACAAGTACACAAGTACTGCTTGCAGCACTTCAGCCGTACATCAGCTCCTGAGCTGCTCATTCTGAGCCTACCCATTCATTTGCAACTGATCTCCCAGTATCACAGCACAATAACTGGAAAACCTGTTCTGAGTAATATTATGGCTCTCTTCAGACTATGCATGCAGAATATAAATCAAACTGGAATATTAACACCATTGTCCCCACAGTGGCATTGAGGGAAAATTTTGAAGCAACCAGAATTAACTCAGGAAAAAAATGCCAGCTTCTGCCCTCTACAGAGGTTCTATCTCATTTGTGGCATGGGCTTAAATGACTGAATTATAACTAATAAAAGTCCCCTCCACAACAAATATTACCAAAACACATTATTAATATAAACTGTTGCTTCATTTTGTTTCCAGTGCCACTGCTCACAAACCACAGCAGAAGTTTAGCTCAAGCTCAATTCATAGGACAGCATATTCATAACTTCACTTGACTGGGGAAAAAGGTGCATTATTCCATTACTTTAACAGGGACCAACCACAGGAGATAGAATTTTCACAAACATAGCAAGTGATTAGTTCCAGAATAACACTCAATTGGGCTGGAAAAGACCTGTGAGATCATCTCGTCCAAATTCTGACCAAACACCACCTTGTAAGATAGACCACAGCACTAAGCGCTACATCCAGCCTTTCCTTAAACACTTCCAGGGACACTGACCCCACTACCATGCTGGGTAGGTGTGGTGGCTGTTCAAGCAAGCTTAATACGCTTATTCACATTCACAGCAGTCCATTCCAGTGTAGAGTCGCCTTCTCTGCGGAGGATTTCCTCCAACTGTTCCACCAAAGCCTGGTGCAGTTTGAGACCGTGTCCTCTCGCTTATTGCCTGGGAGAAGAGGCCGACCCCGACCTGGCCACAGCCTCCTTGCAGGTGGTTCCAGACTGATAAGGTTCCCCAGAGCTTCCTTTTCTCCGGGCTAAATAACCCCAGCTCCCTCAGCCACTCCTCATAGGAGTTGTGCTCCAGACCCTTCCCCAGCTCCACTGCCCTTCTCTGGACATGCTCCAGCCCCTCAATGGCCTTCCTGAACTGCGGGGCCTGGAACTGCCCACAGCACTTGAGGTGCGGCCCCAGCAGTACCGCGTACAGGGGGACTGTCACTGCTCTGGTCCTGCTGGCCACACCGCCGCTAACATAAGCCAGGACGCTGTACGAGCAGAGATTTAAGAGCAGGTTGCCAGAGCCAACACACCAG
>VYXD01004382.1:345394-418892 GCA_013397195.1 Hylia prasina | reverse complement strand
GTTGCCGCCCCCCCCCCCCTGCGGTTCCCGCCAGCGCCGCCGCCTCCTCGCAATTTCAAATCCGCCCGCCCGGACGTCCCCCAGAGCGTCACACGGAACTGCGTCACGGCCGGGCCGCGGGCTGAGCCGCCCGGCCAGGAGGGGCGGGGGGAATAGGGAGGGGAGGCGGGAATAGGGAGGAGGAGGATCCCAACCCCCGGAAGGGCTCGGGGGAGGGCCGTGGCCGTACGGCGACATGGCGGCGCCCGCGGTGAGTGTGTGCGAGGCTCTGCCGGGCCAGGGCGAGCCCCAGGCTTTTCTCCAGCCGCTGAGAGTGTTCCTGGGGAAAACCCGAGCTCTCGGTCCCTGTGTGCCCGCGGGGACGGGAGTGGGCGCTTGGCCTCAGCAGCGCTGGGGCCGCGGCTCTCCCTGCCCTTGTGCCTGTATTACTGCTACTGGGCGCCGTCATAGTGATCCATGTCTCTGTATGTATATATGGTGTATTTCTGTGTGTGTGTGTAGATACAGGGCATGCATATATATGTAGTGTGTATTTGTGTCTATATATGCATGTATATATGTGTTTATGTATGAATATATAGCGCATTTGTGTATGTATAGTGTAGTGCGTATATATGTAGTCTATATAGCATTTGTGTAACGTATATAGTAGATATGTAGTGTAAATGCTTATATATATAGTATATGTACAATGTATAGATATGCATATCATATAGTCTTAGACATAATCGGTGTATCATAGGGCTGTTTTCTGACTTGTTAAAAGAACCAGAGTAAGTCCATACCGCATAAAAGTCATATAAAATTTGGTTAATACACAAAAAAGTAGTGGTATAGGGATGAACTTAATGGAGAAACCAACTGAAGTCAGAAGTTTCAGCAGTGTGCCCTGTGTGTGCATGTAAATGTCTGTCAGAAGGTATGTGCTAATTTATTAAACAGTGATAATTCTGTAAAGTGAATTCTTATAAAAATTCCCACAGGAGGAGGTTACTCTGGGAAGTGCGGATGGTTGGTGAAGGCTGTGGTTTCAGGGAGCTGATTTTTCATCCTGAAAAGAGGACTTAGGATGTCCGTGGTACATCGTTTGGCAGCGGGATGGCTTGTGGATCATCTCTCTTTCATCAACCAGTGTGGATATGAGATCTGTGACTCCTCTGCACACCCTGGTGGTGTCACTCGCAATAGTTCTGTCACATCTACCGAAGACTGTCACAGTATTTCTACTTTTGCTGCCACCCCCTCATCAAGTGATGGTCCTCCTTATGGTCCTGGAGATGCCATAGAAAAAGAAGGTAAAAGAGCAAAAATGAGATATGTGTTTCGGGAGGAGTTCTTTGATATTTCTAAGCCCCATATAGCTGCAGCTCCTGAGGAGCAGCTGTGTCAGGGATGCCCTGAGGTGAGTCTGACAGAAATAAAGGCCAACAGCAACAGAGAGGAACACCAAGAAGGAGCAAAGAGTGACATTGGAGATTCTTTTGCCACCGCCAGGAAGGTATGTTCTCTGTAACAGTAAATTACAGTAATCCCTTGATCAATAATATACTAGTAATATTGTTTTGCATACCTGAGTCTTTTGAGGTAGTGTAGACGAGCAGGAACTTTTGAGGATACTCTTGTGTCCCTCATGTCAGTAATGTGCCTTCTGTGTCTCATAAGCAGTGGATTGCTCCTAAAATCTGATACTGGTTGTGGTCAGGTACACAGCCTGAAACTCTGGTAGCTCTTGAGATTGTGCAGATTAGTGAGTTGGGAAGGACAATATGAATTTTCTTTCAGTGTTGTTCAGTACTGTTCTATGTGGACAAAAGAAAATAAGAGTCACAGATCTAAACCAATAAATGTAATCATGAAGACATAGTTAATATTTTTCTTTTATTGGTAAACTGCACTTGGCAGCTGAAACTTTTAGTATGGGCCCAAAGGAGGCGTAAGCACAAACTGTGCACTAGGTACCTTCAGATCGTAGTGCCATCAATAATTTAAAACAGCTTTAAGCCTATGTATCTTGTGAATGCCTGCAGCAGGTTAGATATTTTCAGATCTTTTTGCTTATTTGATTTGTACTTGTGACAGAAAAAGAGACGGAAAATTTCTTCTGCTTTAAAGAGTTAAGTTGTAATTGAGGTATGTTTGATTTTTTCCCCTTTTATTTAATTGTGGAATGATATGGATTTTTTGTTGTTGTTGGGTTTTTTTTTGCTAATTCTGCAGAAACGTAAAAGGAAATGTGTATTCAACCAAGGTGAACTGGATGCTTTGGAATACCATTCAAAGGTAAGTTGGAAAAATGTATGTTTTACAAGTGCATGCTACTTGACTGTGGGTGCCTGCAGAGTGGAGGGTGTGGTTGCAAACAAGTTCTGTTTTTGTAGCTTGTTCCACTGGTGCAAAGAAAGAAAGGGAAAGGAATGTCAATCTCTCCAATCCTTATTTGAATACGTGCTTACAGAGTAGATCTTCCATGTAGATACATGTGAAATTGCATCTGAGACATTACAAGGAGCTGGAAGCTGTATTCACAAAGTAACTTGGACTGTTATAGACAACTGAACATTATGTTGTGATGACTTGAATTTAGGAAGTGACTGATTTGAAATTGGCAGCATAACCTGTCCTGAAGATCAGCTCCTCATTGTTTCAGGACGCTCTGCTGGAGTCACTCAATGCTTTTGTGACCAAATGTGCTTCAAAATATCTTATTCTGCAATTGAAAAAAAATTAATCTTTCTCTAACATTTTATATTGTCCTACTAAAGTATTATGAATGAACTGGAATTCAAGTCTGTGTGCTTATGTCAGTGATGTACTGGTGAAGTTCCAGGTGAATTACACTGAAGCATAATGGTGAATTGTAGAAATGCAATCTGTGGGTAATGTTTGATTTATTCTTACTACTTTCCCAGATACTGATGTGAACCTGAAATAGGAGCTACACTTGCTTTCTTTCCTTTGACAAAGGTTTTAGTCACATTGGCCTTTTTGCTTAAATCTGTTCTGCTTGAACTAGATTTAGAAGACTGTGCTTTCTTTCTTTTGCATGGCAACAATCTTGTAGTAAACATGTACAGCTTGGTGATACAGTGTAGAGGTCCTGTGATTATTTTTGTGAATAAGGTGTGCGTGTGCATGATCATCTTAAAGGAGAAAACTTTGAAGTTCAGCATCAACATGAGTATGAAAGCATTAAGGTTATCATAAAATCATTCAAAAACAGAAATAAGGAAAGAAATTAAGAAGTTTGATGTCTTGGAGGCTTGTGTAACTTCAAATGATATTTGGTGAATATGTGGAAAAGACAGAGTTTGGAAAAATCTGTGACCTCTTTTAGCTTCTTTTATCATTCACAGATTAGCAAGTATTGGGTTTTACTGTATTTGTGTTGTTAAAGGTTATAGCTCCGCAAGTTGATCCAGATTATTTTGACACTTATTTATATTTGTAGACTCGACAAAATAAACCCAAACAACTCCGGTTTTGTTTCTGCAGGTGAATCTATGAATTTCAGTTGAATCCATTTATGAATTTCAGTCAGTGTCAACATAGGGAACAGTACCAGATATGCTAAATTCCTTCAGTAGCCATTTGTTAAAACTCCCGCTTTGATTGCTTCATAGTCAAGAGACTTTGTCCACTTTGTCCACCTGTGAGTTAACACATACATTTAAGAAGGTATAATTTCTAAAAATATGTTTAGTAATTCTGTTGAAACAGTATGAACTTCTCTTATCACAAACCTAGGTACTAAAAATCTATGACTCTGTACTCTGATATCTGGAGGTGGAACTATTAAATTATAAGAAAAATCTTTTTCTTCCCCTGCCACTAATCTGGGAATTATAATAAAACATATTTTGTGAAAGCCTCTTTTAATCTTGAAGATTCTGTAATCAGAAGCTTTTGAAACCACGGTATTTATTTGAAACCTTTAATAAAGCCACTGTAACTGACAGTGTATAAATGAATAAACCCACCTCACTGGCAATCAAAACTCATAAAGGCTGGAAATAAATGGGTCTCTAAATTTTGTGAAGGGAAGGTGCTGAAGTGAATGCTAGTGTATATAGATCCAAGAATTATGTCATCCTGGACTGACTAACTTGAGAGGTTTTCCACTTTGAAAAGTTGCAGAAATCAAAATCTGATACTGTAATTTTATTTTCTGGTTGTACTTCTGTATTACTGTAAAATGCATAAACTGTTGTTTCATGAAGTGAATTGAAATGTGGAAAATGACTGATTTTTAGATCCCAGTATACATTTCAATTACAAATATGTTAATGTGCACAGTAACTTGAAATTAAATTAGAATTTTAAATTAAACTTCAGATAATTGCATTGAAACTTGTGTTTGGTTGAAACAATAATATTCCATGTCTGTTGTCTGAAATGTTTTATTCAGTAGTTTCTTGCTCTTTCTTTCTCCAGCCTTCTAATTATTGTAACTTTACCAAAAAATGAAAACCAGCAACAGAAGTTAGCTTGGTGTCCTGGTTTTGGCTGGGATAGAGTTCTGCGTGGTAGCTGAACAGCTAATGCAGGAATGCTCCAAATGAAAAATGAATCCAGGTTTTTTAAAAAGCCCCAGAGCCAACATATTGGAAGCTAAAGGTAGATTTGTTGCCCAAATATGTGCACCCAGCTGCAGCTGCTTTGCCCCTTCCAGCCTGCTTGGGTTAGATCAGAAAACATCAAAGATTCTCATGTTGGGTTTTGCATGAGGATAATATTGACAGCAACAATTCAAACATCAGGGTGTTAAGCAGTGCTTACCCTAAGTCAAGGAGTTTTCAGTTTCCTGTGCTCTGCCAGCGAGCAGATGCACAAAGGAAGCTGGGAGGGAACGTGGCCAGAACAGGTGACCTGAATTGGCCAGGGGGTTATTCCATGCACAGGATGTCATGCTCACTATATAAACGATGGGAATTGGCTAGGAGTCATGGATTTACTACTAAGGGATGGGCTGGACGTCAGTCAGTAGGTGGTGAGTGATCATACTGTGCATCAATTGTTTCTTTTGGTTGTATTTCTCTCTCTCTCACTTCTTAATAATAAAAATAATGATAATAATTTTGTTTCAATTTTTAAACTGTTCTTACAGTAACCGACGAGGTTTGCTTTTTTCCTTGGATTCCTCTCCCCACCAGGGAGTGGGAGGCATGTGGTGTGAGTGAATGGCTGTGTGGTACTTGGTTGCCAGCTGGGGTTAGACCAAGACACACACCTTATTATCATGCCTTTGTAGCTTTTGAGCCAATGATCTCAGTAATTGGCAAGGATCCTTTTCCCTGCCTGCAGCTTGAAAATGTTTTGATTTCAGTTGCATTCCCTGGTCAAGTAGATACTTAAAAGATTTTTTTTTCCCTTTGTTTTTTTTTTGTCACCATACAGGTCAGGAAGCTCATTTGGGAAGGCACTTTGCATTTAGTCCAAGAGGGACTCAAAAGTGGTTTTCTTCACCATAGTACTGCAAAACTCAGTTGCAGGAAGAATAATGTTCCTCAACGCATTGTCTGTGGATTGGCTGAATTATGTGAAATGGCAAAGCAGTTTCCAGCTGTGAATGAAAGTGACCATCAAGCTGTGTGTGTGCTAGAGGAGGAAACCTCCAGTGCAGAGCAGGACCTGCTTTCGTGTGTTATGGAAAACAGCTCAAACTGTGCAAAGATAATTGTGTTAATGGGGCAGAAATACTTGGTACCACCAAAAAGCAGTTTCCTCTTATCTGATATTTCGTGTTTACAGCCCCTGCTGAACTGTAAGTATCTTTAGGTGTTAGAATTTAACCCTTTTCTCCTGCCCAAGAAGGGCAGTTAATGTCAAGATGACTCAATTAACAGATTTTAACATATAGCATCACACTGATAGCGAATGCAGGCTTTCAAGGTGATATTTATAACTTTGTGCAAATAGGTAAGGACTTTCTAAAGAATCTTGAGCAGTTAGAAAATTGTGTCATGAGGGGATTATTTGTCTCCAGGAGTCTCCTTTAAAAATCTCAACCAATATACAACAGTTTGTGAGTGTGTTCTGAGCTGCTGCCAGCATATGTGTCACATAAAAATGTTGAATTAGGACTAGCTGTGCTGCTGGGTCCCTGTCCCACAGGATGAGCCTTTAGCATAGGTAGGTCCGTGCTGCTGCTGAAGTGGTGGTGCTGCTGTCTTGATTTTTACCTAGATTAGACCATGGGGGAGGGATTAGATAATGCACCTTAAAGCATATGTTCACTTATGGTCTCATTCTCTTCAGTGGCAGGGTCTTTTTAGGTTGGAATAAACTGGTTGTGGAATGAAGTCCAGTACCCCTCAGGAAAGATAACAGTTTGAGAGGCTGTTGTACCCACCTGGAGGGCAAGACCACCAATGGCATGCATGACTTCACTTCTAAGCTGCTGTGTTTCACAGCTGAGAGTATTGGTTTATGCAAAAATCAGTGAGGGAAATGGGGGGATTTTAGAATAAACAAGTCCTCTGTAAAAGTGGATCAAAAGCTGCCCAAGTCACTATCCCCACCCCTAAGCTGACAGCATGCATCAGTCTTCAGTTCCATTTCATTAGCTTTCAATTTGACCTTTATTATTATTATTATTACTGTTATTATTATTACTGTTATTTTTATTACTATCAGTCACAGCCAGGCTTTATCAGACAGTCTTACAGGAAAGATGTTGCCTGTGAGCATGAGCTGGGCATTACTGTTCTACCCTTTAATCAGTATTTTGAAATTTTTAGTTGCACGTGAGAAGAGAGGAAGCACGTCTAACTTAGACGTTATATTTTTTAATTTTGTTTTTTATTGAGAAGATATTCAGGAGGTAGAATCTTACTATCTAAATAATAATTTTGCATTTGAAGTCCAGAATCTAGCTAGTTTGCTGTTTTCATCTGTAGGAAAGAAAGATTAATATCACTGTGCTACCACTCTGCATAGTTGAGCATGTAAGATTCTCCAAGGAGTTACAGAGCAGTCCAAGAAATCTGAGCAAATGCTTTTGAAATAAACAGCAGTGAATGTTAACATAATCCCCTGACTGTAGGCTTTTTTTTCTGAGTAAGTCTGTGACGCTGTTCAAGATCACAACGACACGGACTCCGACTCAGAAGGCTGACAATGACTCCTTTATTTTTCGTTATTTCTTCCCTTTTATGCTATTCTACAAAGAGCAACCCAGTGGGTGGAAAAAAGATAAACTTCATCACCTGCATTGGTCAAGTCAGAGGGACATCAAGAAGAAGTCCCTCCTAGGGAAAGGAGTGTAAACATAGGTTACAGTTAGGAAAACATGTCTCTTGTTGACAGAACAGTCTCTGGGAAAGTGTTTCAGAGAAACCACAACATCACAGGCACAAACCAGGGCTACAAGTCTGCTGTTCATTTTAATTATTATTTTTCTTCAGCCCTTTCATCTGCCAAAAGAAGTAATTCTTGCTGGTCAGTCCACTGTAAGGATAACATTGCCAGGGTTGAATGAATAAGATGTAGTAATCACATTTCATGAACATGAAATACTAAGCTGTTGCACTTACCATCAGACTCAATGAGAGCAAATACATTCTCTGGAGAAATAAAATTGGAGAGTTCTGTTTTTTCATGGATATGTTCTGTATTTTCTGTCCTCCAGCTAAAGTAAACTCAGCTTCTCCCATGAAAACTCAGTTCTTCTGGTCTTGTTCATCGATTCCCGTTTCATACACTGTGTTTAGCTATCTGTCTTTCTTTACCTCCAGTAATGGAAAACAGTTTTCCAGGGCTGGCTTGAAGCTCTACATGTCCCTGATGGTCTGATAAAAGATCAAACAGGACAGGTATCTTGCATTCAGGGCTGTAGCTTTTCACTCAGCTGGGTGCCTCATTACATAGCTTCTGTTGGGAAACTTTGAAAAATTTTTATTTTTGAGACTTAGACTTGCACTCTGCTGTCCTTTTTTTTTTTTTTTTTCTGAAAGTCCTAAAGATATTCAAAATTTCTTGGATCTGACACAGATCACATAAAAGTCCTTTCTTTAGGTAATAAGCCTAAAAATACTGAATTTTCTGGATATGATTATCTGAATTAAAACAAGCATGTCAAAAGTCTTTTTACTTCTTATTTGGAAAGAACAGAAAAATTTGCAGTTTTGCTGTATATCTGTTTTAACTCACAGATATTTTTTAAAGCTAATTTCTTGGCTTTTTTTTTTCTTTAATTTCACTTGCCAGACAAGAAAAAATATGATGTAATTGTGATTGATCCACCATGGGAGAACAAGTCCGTTAAAAGGAGTAACAGGTAAGTTTTACAGTAAAATCAAAGAAACTTTGTCAGCGTAGCTTACAAAGGGTAATTCACATTTTAATACATGGATCCAATCCAGGACCAGTATAACTGTGAGACTGTAGCTTAAACTTGTAAATATTTTGACACATGCTTACCTTCGAATTTATGAACTGTCTTAGGTATTTCACTGAAATGTGTTGGATACTTGGCATACAAAATATTTACAAGAGTAGATGTTAAATTATCTAGCGGGTGAATGTTAGTCCTTTACAAAGAATGTATGGATTCAGCTGTTTTGTGGGGCCCAAGATCATGCAGATATTAGTTTGTAATTAATAGAGTTCCTTCAGTGGGCGTAAAGCTAGATAAATGTGTAAGTATTTCCAGGGCTGAAATCTTTCTCAGAAATTTGAGTGGATTTTTATTTAATTTGAGGTGTAGCTTAAGCTTCAGTCTAATGTTTAGAAGAACGTGATAATGCAGCGGTAAAATCCTCCAGTGCAGTAGGAACTCTGAGTACTGGAGTTTATTAAGTAATTAACTTAAATTTTTATGGACTTCCTTCACTGCTCAGTAACATCATGTTTATGCCAGTGGACTCTTGATTACCATAGAATTGTATCTATTTGAAAGAAGGGGTAGACAGGAAATATGGCCTTACAACTTCCTATCTTTGAATTTTGTTATGAAGACCTTGTTTGAAGATTCAGAGACTGATGAGTAGGCTTTCCTTTGAAAGCCTTCAGAGACCTCTAGAAGCTCTCATTCAAATGTCTTTCTTGAGTATATAATGTACTCAGAAAAGAATTGTACTTACTAGAATAAGTTAGTCACCAAGATCCAGTCTCCCTTATAAAATAAAGGCAAAATGTGGAGGAGCTATTACTGCTCATAATTACCTTGTTGGCAGCTAATCATAGTGAAGCATTTCTCATCTGGGTGAATCTTTTTTCCTCTGGACAGTCTGGTCCAGGAGGTATTTTGGATTTTATCCTTGTTTACAGTTTCTCACTGTGGCATTGTGTAGAGTCGTGGCTAACCACATACTGGCTGAAGATTTTCATTAGGCAGAGTGCCAATATTTTTGGTGCTGCAATGTGTAGGTTCTATGAACTGCAGTTCATTAATAATGCAGAATTGCATCATGGAAAAAAATGGTAGAGCAGGACAGGATTTGGAAAGCATCCTCAATTCACCGGTGTAGCATTCAGTTAGCTGAGAAAAGTGCAGAATGATTTTGGATAACCTAGAGAACTTCTTCCGTGACTGATAATTAAAAAAAAAAGAACAGCTTCTGAAAATAATTGGAGAAATTATTGTTTTTTATGACCTTTTAACTTGCCATTTAAATTAGTGTTGCCCTTGCAAGTGACTCACTTGTCATTTTCATTCAGTAGAGAGTTTATTATGACATGAATAGTATTACATTGCCTAAGAAGCTGCTGTTCACTAAATAGCTTTGTTCTGAGACAAAAATGAGAATATTCAATTACAGCTAATAGTTCTTAAATGAAACATGGGCTTCTAAACTTCTTCAAAGTCACAAATCATAATGCTTTATTTCGAGGCATAGTGGAAATACGTAGTTCAAGGTTCTGCTCAGTAAAGTTTATGTACATACACTAATGATTTTGTATAAAATCCCTCAGAGTTGTCCACTGGGTGTCAGTCTTGAACTGTTTTTATGACTTAGATTGTCAGGAGATAATTCTTGAAGTGACTGGTCTGTGTAATTTTTTTATCCATTTGTGTTGCTTTACAATTTTTATGGTTGGTATATGTTAATTTTCTTTCTCACTATATTGGCATAGGTACAACCACTTGTCTTCATGGCAAATCAAGCAGATTCCTGTACCAGCACTAGCTGCTCCAAATTGTCTTGTAGTCGTGTGGGTGACTAATAGACAGAAGCACTTACGTTTTGTTAAGGATGAACTTTATCCTCACTGGTCGGTGAAAACACTTGCTGAGTGGCACTGGGTAAAAGTAAGTTCTCAGTTTGTTGCCTTCGTGGAGACTGAGAAGATTTGCACTATGATACTTCATGTTCTAATTACCATGTTCTTCTGTATTTGAAAGCTATGATATCATCCCTATCCTCCTTTATATAAAGGAAAAGGTCTTGGAAAAATATTGGATATTAAAACCTTCTACTGTATATTTTTAACTCTCTTGTGTCAGATTACTACAGCTGGAGAATTTGTATTGCCTTTGGATTCTTTGCACAAAAAGCCTTATGAAGTTCTCGTATTGGGAAGAGTTCAAGGAGATGTAAAGGAAGCCTTAAGGTATGTCAGCATAATTATGGTAAATGTCTCTTTTTACTGGATTCCCTTTGTGTGTATCACTTACTCAAAATGCAGTATAATGTCCCAAAATCTCTTGGCTGATTGTGGACCTAAAGATAGCCTTATTAGCTTTGGAATAAGAGAGTGCCTTAGTGAGATTAAGGAATGAAACCCCCTGTCTGTTTGCATCTGCTGCCTTGGGGAACTGTCTTGGATGAAAGTCGTGTGGACAGGGCTTTGCTGACAGGTTCTCTTGGACCACGATGGACCACTGAAGGATCACTTGGGCCTCCTTGGCACAAGCTTAAGCCATTTTGGGGATGCTGCTGTTGTTCCACACATGAACACATACAGACCTATGTTGTTTGTTCTCAGTGGCTTTGCATGGCTGTTGTTAACCATGTTTTGTATAAAGCCTCAATGATTTCATAAACTGTCATTTTATGTTATGTCTGAGCAACATCTGACTTCCCTTGAACTCCCCTGAAGTTTGTGAATAAACATTCTGTGTGTTATCACCCATCTGAAGTAGCTCTACAAGAGCTGTAGCATCACGTTGGGTAGCATTCATTCTCATGTTCCTTTTCTGATTTATATGACAGGAAATCTGAAGGTGTTCTTCCAATTCCAGAGCATCAGTTAATTGTCAGCATACCCTGCAGTCTGCATTCACATAAACCTCCTCTTGCTGGTACGTTTTGGGTTTTTTTCCTAATGTTTCTGTAGCTCAGTGGACTTGAACATTTCATTCCAGGATTTACCTAGAAATGCCATGATTTCCCATTTGCCAAGCACTTTTCCTCAACAGAACTTGTGGTTGCTCAACATTTCTAAAAGTGTTCTGAAGCACCTCAGTCTTGGTCTCAAGAAATGAATGTGAAAACTAGGACTTTATGTATTAATGTGTGAGCATTTTGGGTAGACATGTAGAAAAAACGTTGCCTTTTTCAAAATCTTTCTTTTAAACATGGCATAAACAGTTTGACAGATCCTTCATATACGAACTTGTGACAAATGACCTAAAGTACCTTGTGAGGGAGAGAGCTTCGGGAATACATAAAATAGGAAAGCAGAATCCTCTTTATTATGTCATCCTGTAATAAGTGTTTACATATCTGCATAAATTGATTATATGCCTGCAGTATAATTACCCATTACGCCTTTAAATCCAAAAACGTAATTATTTTAAGACTGCTAATAAGAGGCAACAAATAAGGCATACCCTGCTTGTTTCTGAGGAGTTGTATTTCACTCACTGAAGTTGATGCAGTAATTCCAGCCAGCCAGATAGAGTGGATATAAATTCAATTTTTTAGAGTTAGTCCTAAGAGTTGTTCTTAAGCATTTTGACTAATTTCATCAATAGGAAGTGGTACTCCTTTCATCATTACAGCACCTTAGAACCTTACAAGACTGATAAGAAACATTTTTAATACTTCTCACAAAAACAATTTCTTCTTCCATCAAGGGGGAAGCTCATGATGAGTCTGCAAATATTCCAGGTGTTTTGTATTCAGATCAGAAAAGGCAGATAGACGAAATGTTTAATGCTCTGGGAGTGGAGAGGTGTCACACTCTGCTTCACTGATATGCTTTCCTTTTTCTCTTCCCAAGGGGTAGAACTGGTTTTGATCTGAGCAATTGTTGTACCTTCAGGGATGGTCTAAAATTTGTATTTGGGGGCTTGCATTTATTAAATTACTGTGTGTGTGTATATATATATACATATACACACCTGTTAAAAAACTAGTAGAAAGGACATACTTTGGTTAGCTAAAAATAGAAAAAAAGAAGGGCTATTCTAGGAGGATCTTTTTGCCATCCTGAAGCCACATCTTTAAGAATTAGGGCTACAGCAGGAGGTGTATATGTTGATTTAAGGTAATGAACAGTGGGGTGGTTATTTACGAGGCTGTCGCCTAGGGTTTCTTTAGTAAGCCAATACTTAGCAGCAAACTTGGACACAAACAGGAAACTTGTGAGGTGTCCAAGGGTGCAAACCAGCAGTTTGGATATACTATAGAAAATTTTAGTGCAACAGTGGGTTCTTGGAACAATTCTTTTGTAGGGCAGAATCTAGAAACTATGTTGGAGAATACTTTATAAATTATAATCCTGAGTGGACTTCGAAAGAAACTGTCCTTGCTAACTTTTTGTGTGTATTTCCTGAGTCTTCACTTGAGTGATGAGATTTGATACCATTGTGCAACATTTGTGTTTCTCTTTGAAAAAATGAACTTGCTGTGGAGCAATATGAATGATTTAAAAGGTTTTTGTGAAAATACACATGTATCGTACAGCTTTTTGGCAGGTCTGTGCAAAGTATGGTTATGCAATGAGAAGGTAGACCATAAAGCAAAAGCTGATGGCTGATGCTTTGACTTCCTGTGCTGTACAAGGTGCCACTTTCATGACCAGGCAATATTCTCAAGCAGCCAGTAGAGAGCAGCTGAGCTACATCCTAGAGAGGTTCAGAAGAAATTTGAACAGAAGCAGAGATTTGGCAAGGGGGGAGAAGGACACTTGATGAGTCACACACATTCTTTATACTTAGTTTAAGTAGTAACAAAGCCAAAAATATTAGTATTTACTGATGCTGTCTGACACTTCATTTCTTATTACAGCAATAAAGGTTGTATGTTGGTACATATGTAGCCACTTAATGACTGATTATAAGTGTTTATCACTCTGGAGGAAGAGAAAGATGTAAATTAAAGTAAGCCATCAAAAAGAGATGTTTGTATTCCTACAATGCATTTAACCGTGAAATTGCAACTGTAGGGGTTTTTGGTGATGCATGTGCTGTGTTCAATGCTTAGAGCACTAATATGTCACTGTAAATGTACTTAAGCTGCTTTATGCAAATATGTTAGAATCAAATTTTATTACTCCAGGTTTTGATTCAAATAACAGCAGGTTTTCTTCCTAATTCAATTCGATGTTGCTCTTAGCACAAAAGATACTCTGTTACAGATATGTACCAAGTTCTGCATAACTTCGTATCACCTATTTCCTTTTCCTGTATTACAGATTGATCTTGTTACAGCCATTGCTCTTCCAGTTTTTAAGTGTATACATTTATTGTTAGGAAATAATATTGTTGTGTAGGAGTTTGCCTAAAAGCACTGGAATTAATTCTTGGCTGTGAATTTGCATTTATTCAGCAGAACTACGCAATGAGAAGTCATGAGAACTCCCTCCTCCTGTAGCAATGATGGCTTATTAGGGCACATTATAAAGGTTTTCTTGGAACTACGAAAGTAAATGCCTTTTGTTTCCTTATGTACTTTGTGAGCCCTTGCTCACAAGACTAATTGATAGGTGCATCAGCATCTAGGTTTAACTTGAAGTTCAGGAAAGATGGAGTGCTGTAAAGCCATCTTTGAGCTGGATTTCAGATTGTTTTCTGGTCCTGCTCTGTTCAGGGTTTAGACAAATTGGGCAATAAGGACCTCTATGCTGCAAATTCTTTTGAAGGGTTATTTTAAACTGAGATAACTGTGTGCTTTGTGCTTTGCATGGCTCCCTGCCGGTGAAAAAGCAGACAGTTATTTTCAATTTGTCAATGCAGAACCTGATGTTTAGGCAGTGGAAGTTCAAACAATGAGAAACTGTTGCTTGTTTCAAAGGTAATTCTTTATTTTGCTCATTTAAACATTTTAGGAGCGTGCGTGCTTCAATACGTGTTTGGGATTAGGAGTATGCTGGTGTGGCAAGTCTCCTGCCTGACCACTGGGTTGTACTTCGCAATGAAATGGGTTTTCTGGAACTGTTGTGTCTGCCAGCTGGCTTTGTGCTTGCTTCACGTGTCTTAGAGCATTAGGTGCTCAAGTATAAGTACCTGAGTTGCTATCATGGTGTTTGTGACACCTGCAAGTGATAAAGAGTAGGCTGTTTATCATCTATTTAGCCTGTTTCCTGTCAGTGGTATCTGTAAGTGGATAGAAATAATTGTGTACTGGATTTTGTTTTTCAATTTGTTTCTGTGGTAGAAAAACTCAATACTTAATTTTTCTACTGATAGAACTCCTCTAAGCTGTTTTCAGAGGAAAAAAACCCAAGGCTTTGCTTGAGGGCTGCAGATCAGATCCATGTGTGTTAAGATAGCCTACTGGTGATGTAAAGGTCTAACAAAGAGCCCATAATTTGTAACTTGAACACTGATTTTTTCGTATTTTAAGGAAACCAGTGTAATGAGATTTTAAGCCAACAAAATTCAGCTCTTTTGATATGGTAATTTCATTGCAGTGCAAGTTACTGCCTGATGTGGTTATGTAAATGCCTACAATCTAGCAATGAAGAATCATACTATAATGTGATCTCAAATTATATGTAATGTCTCTTTTTTAAAAAAAAAACCTTCTAAGTTTAAAAAGACGCTGTCTCTGCCAGAAGGAGAGGGGGAGATTCCTGTGACTTCATTTTTAAATTCTGTAACCAAATTGATAGAAAGACTGGCACATGTTTCCTGCTTCTGCTGAGCTGATCTGTTTCGTGGCTGCCCCTTTTTTGCTTTCTGGTGAACCAGTCTGAGGTTGTTTGAATGTCCAAAGTGTGCTTTTCAAATTTGTTCTTTTAGGCGTGAAAGTTTCTGGTGCCTATTAAAACTGCTTTGGATTACTGAACCTAGTGCTGATGACATTTTTAACTTACAAATTTTAAGATCTACTACCTCTCTGGGCAATCTGTTCAGTGTTTCACCACCTCATTGTAAACAATTGTTTCCTTATATCTAGTCTGAATTGATTTGATTATTTCAGTTTAAAACCTTTTTCCCTTGTCCTATTGCTGCAGGCCTTGCTAAAATGACGTTTTTACCTTCTTTCTTATAGGCCCCATTTAAGCATTGAAAAGCCAAAATAAGGTCTCCCTGGAGCCTTTTCATCTCCAACATGAACAACCCCAACTTTCAGCTTGTCCTCCTAGGAGAGGTGCTTCAGCCCTCTGATCAAATTGTCAACAAATTATGCACAAGAAATTCTTATCTTAATGGAGCTGTGAAAAGAACAATAAATTTTACCACTTTTTTTTATTATGATGGGTTTGCAAAATGGTATTAAGCCGCTACTCATAAGTGGTGTCTAATTAGATGAACTCCCATGACACCAAACAGTGCGTGAGTTTTCTGTCAGAATGTACATTTTCCTCTAAACTTCCCAGTCTCTTCTCTGCAAATGCTAGATTTGTTTAAACATTTTATCTTCCTCTAAAAGAAGCAGGTTTTTGGAATGAGATTCCTTCTGGTAGCAGTATTTTTTAGATTAAAAGCTGCCTTGATGATAACCCATCTGAGACATTCATGTGACATTTGTTAAAGATTGGGAGAAGGCGAATAGTTTTTTATGCCATGCCAAAATACAATAAAGCCTGGAAGCACCCATTAAAAAATATTTACAGAATAGTTTTTAATATATTGGAGCTTTGGAAGATGCGATCATGTAGGTAAGAAATGCATCTGGGGTTGGCTAACACTAGAAAGTGAAGTGGGTGCTCATCTTTCTGCAACAGGAGCAATCCATGACCTGATCAGCTGGAGTCTCACATAGGGCATCTGTGACTGGCAGGCTTGATGCAAAAAGTCAGTACTTGGATTGCACCAAAAAAAAAGAAAAAAAATCTTCTCTCATACTTTGGTGTATGTTGACTGGATGTGTTTTTGCTTTCTGCAGTGATCATATCTGAAGAGACTTAGTGAAGCAGCAAAATGTCAGATTTATGAGCTGTATTTTTAGGTGACAGAAATTCAGAAATCACTGGCAGATCTGATTTAAAAATGACCAAGATATCCTTTGGAAAGGGATATGTCCATAATTTTTCTTATTTTATCCTCAGCAGCAAAACAAAAGACTTAATATGCAATTTTTAGTATAGATAAGTTTCTCAGTCTTGCTGCCTTCTCTGTGTTGGGTGCTCCTTAAACCTTTGCTTTTCTCATGCATGTTTTTGTACACAAAAATGCTTTTGTAGTAATTTCATGAAACCTAGTTAAGAAGTTGCTTGAACCAGCCACAGACTAAATGGCTTTGTATGACAAGTAACACATTTAACAGTATTTAAGTAAACTATTTGCAAGAACACTTTTCAAGCAAAATGCAAGATCTTTTTCTGTCACTCCAAGAATACCAGTCGTGATCAGTGACACAGTTGATGTTAGTGACAGGGATCTTTATATTTGGATTTAGTCAGTAGAAATGTCTAACTGTAAAAGAAATTTGAGATTTATGTTACTGAATAACAGTAACAGTTATAGAAATCTTTTCAGCTGCCAGGTTGATATTGGGGTAAAAAAATAGTTCCTGCATTTTTATAGCTCTTTTAGTGCTATAATTATTTAACTGGTGTTTTTTATTTTATCTTTTAACAGTTGTCATTATAAAAATACTCTTATCCCCTTTAAAGTATGGAGGAAAAGAGTCTGGTTGTAATTAAGAAAAGGGTTTATTTATTTATTTATAGAAGTATTGCCCCCATGTCGTTGGAGCTAAGTGAGGTTTTAGGAGGTATTTGGTTGATATTAGTAAAAAATTCAGAACTCATCTATGTAGAGGCTGAAATAAATCCTCCTTCCCTTTCTCTAAATGAAAACCAATAAATCAAGGCTATTGAAGGCCTTGACAGTATTGTTCAGAATCTCAAGGGCACTTATTTAAAATTACTTTCTCACTATAAATAGTCCAGCTGTTTGATGAAACCTCTAAAATTAATTTGCTGTCTCTCCCTTTTTTAATGAAACATCCATTTTTTCAACGGCTAGCATCACAGGGGGAGGTTTTACTTGTTTACTGTTGTTATTTGTACCATTGTCATTGTTGTTGTCTTTTTTTTTTCTCTTGCACAGCAGTTCTGGCAGAGTTTATCAAGCCAGATGTGGAATGCTTGGAGTTGTTTGCCCGCAGCCTACAGCCTGGCTGGACCAGCTGGGGAAATGAGGTCTTGAAGTTTCAGCACATTGATTATTTCACTCTTCTGCAGAATGAAAATTGAGCTGGGTCTTAGATATCTATACGTTCTGAAATTCCACATCTTCCCAGGGGGCTCTTGAACCTAACTTTATTACTGATGGTGCACCTAAAGGTATCAGAAATAAAACCAATTGCATTTTAGTTAGAATTCTTTAAGTGATAGTTTATCTGTTCAATACTATCACCCTTCTGTGCAAGGTGGTCCCTTGGGGTGGTCCCCTTCAAATACTGATGTTGTTACAAAATATCAGTAAAGATTAAACTCCTTAACAGCAGTGCCGCATTAAGAGGCAGGCATTCTTTGTTTGGCTGGATGCAGGAGGGATTATCTCCTCTGAAATATTGTGGATGCTGATAACAGAGAAAGCTTCTGTTTATATACTGTATTTTACATACATATTCATTGACCTTTCTGAAAAACATACAGATGATAATAATTTCTCCAAAATCATTAACATATGTTTGCTCCCTGTTGCACACATGTTCTTCTGTCTCAGGGGTTTCTTTGGTGGTTCCTGGTGGTCAGCCACCCCAAAATCATATTTGACCATCCAGTGAACTGGTTAAAAGTTGGCATAACTGGGCTGGTTACTCTGCAGTTTTCCTTCTTGGTCAATGTTTAACATGACCCTAGAGAATAAGCATTGTTTTGTTCTATAGGCTTGTGGGCTTGTGGATTTTGAAGAATAATCATATTAACCCACCAGGTCCAAACAATTCTTCATCTGCCACAATGTTAGAGTATAAGTTCATCCCTGTTCTTTTTTAAATCTCAAGAAAAGAAAGATATTTTAAAGTATTCTCTCTGCAGCTATCAAATCTGAGCTGATAGATACAACATTGCTACTGTTGTATTGTAGCTCTTGTTATTTTAAAAGAATTAGAATGTATTGTTTTTAAAGAGTCAGTGGCGGTAAAGTTCTGAATAATGCATGTTTTCTTAAAGTTTTTTTGCATAACAGTGGATTTTGAACTAAAATAGTTATGAAGGCAGTGTATCTTCCTACGTATTTGTATGTGTGTGTCTGCCTCAGAGAAAATAAAAGGAGCAGTGGTTATGTTTATTGGCACATGAATTCTTGACTGGCCATATTCTATGTAAAATTATACTTCTAAAATAGTTGGCCATTCTCTCTTTGTGTATATGGTGTTAATTTTTTAATACATTGTAAATGATCAATCTCAACATCTTAAAAATTCTGAAATTTTAATAGATTATATGTGTTTTCAAAAATTTTCTTATGTTTTGGAACATTATAAAGCTATGCCAGTGAGCTGTATTTTTCAGCTAACATAAAAAGATCCCATTCTAAAAAAAAAAAAAAAAAAAAAAGAATGGAACACTTTGTGTATCCTTTGCTGTGCTTAGATTTACTTTGAAAAATACAAAGAAAATGTAATGAGGCTTCTGCCACTTACTCATTTGCAGCAGTAGAGGCAGAGGTGCTGGACAAACTGATTTTCCTGGTGACACTCCTGAGTTCTGCCTGTTTATAATGGAGAACAAAATACATAACTTGTTTGCCTTCATTTCCATTTTGGTAGCCTGGTGAGCTGTGAAGATTTTTTTAAGTTAAACTTCAAATGTTAGCAGAGGATTTTTTGATAATTTTGTAATAAATACGAAGATAAAAACTTGTGTCTTATTTGCAGACCCAGTTTCTATATTACTGTTCAGTTTCATGTTTTACCTATTGGAGCAGTGGAGTTAATAAAACAAGGAAAATGCATTTTTCTCCCAACAGTTAAACATATAGTCAAAATAAGTAAATAATGTAGCAGTGGAAGTAGTTACCTGGGAAAACATTTCTTGCTGCATGATTTTATTTAGTCTGCATTTTAAACCATCAGTAGGTTAGCAATCTTACCTACAGCTACAAGGGGTAGAAGATTCTTTTATGGCTTTTAGTTTTATAACACATTTCCTACCTGACTTCTTTGGAAAGCTTCTACTTTCCTGGTCAGAATTCCCCTCCCAAGGTGCTCTCATCTAGTATTAAATGATGTATGGGACTCAAGCGTGGAATAAATGATAACTGCTGCACTTATCTTGTTTTCCCTTTGTACTCTACAAAACAGCACAAGAAATGACAATATTGTCTGTTCCACATCCGCTGCTATGAACAACTCCAGATTATCATTTTAATTACAACTAAAAGAAAGATGAGCAGTCTTTAAGATCAGGAAACCACATTTCTCCTTCAAGCTGAGCAGCAGAACCCTTCTTTAGGCTCTTTAAGAATTGATGACCTTAATAATTTGTTTTTTCTGTGGAGTCCCTTTGCAAATAGTGGCTTTCTAGAATCCTAGAATAATTAAGAATTGAAAAGACCTCTAGGATGAAGTCCAGCTGTTAACTTACTGTCACTGTGTTCACCATTAAACTGAAGCAGCTGAGCAGCTACTTCCAGCACCTGGGAATCCAGCTTCCTAAGTACAACTTGTATGTAGAAGACTTGTGAAGGAAGACTCTAAGCTTCTCAGGCTAAGTCAAAAGTTGAAGACTGGAACTTTTGTCATACCTGATCCTGTCCTAAATAGTTACAAAACAGTGCCTTGGACACCTGTTTGCTGTTCTTCCACTGCTCTGGCCATGAAGAAGACCTTGTGAATATGACAAAGTGGTGTTCCACAGCTGCAGCCAACCTGAAAGTATTGCCTTTTCTCAGGAGGAGAAAGCCTGTTGCTAACCTGCAAATCTTGTGGTGGTATTAGCACTTGATAGGATCATCTTTTAAATATAATTATTTGCCTGTTACGCTTCATAATTTAGATAGCCCCTTACACTTTTCCATCTGTCCAAGACCCCAGCTGTTCCTAACCAGCCATCAGATCGTTTGGTGTCTGTCAAAAGATTCTTCTGAGGCAGAATCTGCAGCATACTGAAAGATCAGTGATGAGTAAAACCAGCTGATATAACAGGACAATTTAAGATCCAGTTTCCTTTTATGTTATGTATGTCAATTGCTCAGCTGCCCTCCGTTGCGTCCAGCCTCGTATAAAAAAGAAAACTTGCTTTGAAGTGTTTACAAAGTTGGTAAGAAATGAAAGAAAAAGGGAGAAGATAAAGATGGAGGAGTACAAGATAGTAAGGAGATGTTAAAAGTGTATTTAATAAGTATCAGCCTAGGTATTATGCACATCTTCAGTGTTCCTAAGGAATTGTAAGGTTGTTTCCCCTATTTTAAATGGAATTTTCTTCTTTTGTATTCTGGTATCACACATACACACTCCACCTATTTTTTTGTTTGAATTTTACTTACAACATTAACAAAATAAAGGGTTTTTTAAGCCATAAATTCTTCTTGTGGCAGCTTGGAGAAGTGACAACTGTGATTACTCAAGAATTTTTAAAAAGCTATTGATACATCTGTTGATACATCATAACATCATGTTATTTGATACATCTGTTGTTATTTTAGCAGGACAATGGTAAAAGTTTCTTTGGCTACCTGTTCTCTACTACTTAAAGGCTTTTAAAATTATATCTTACTGCAAAAAAAAACCCCTCAATTACATTATAAAAAGAGGTAATTGTAAGCTTTTTCTATATGTAGAGTACATCAAGTGTCATAATCAAACTTACTTTTATGAATCTTCAGGTTTGAGTATGATTTTGAAATGTCAAATTAGCATATGACCTTTACTTGTATTTTTAAACTTCTGTGAAGTAAAAAGAATTATATCAGTAAGATATGTTTTTGGAATAATGATTGCTAGGTATGTACTCCTGTGGAAACAGCAAAACTTATTTTGCAAGATTAAACATTATTAAAGAAGTGAGGTAGGTGAGGAGGTAGTACCTCTTCATAGCATTCACCTAGGAAAGGTGTCAGCAGCAGCAAAGGTTTGACTTTTAGAAATAGATTTCCAAGTACATAACTATAAATTACAGGAGATAAATGCTACTCTGCCTTGATAATTGCATTCATTACCCTCAACATACCATTAAAGATTTGCCTGCTGCTTAATTTGGGTTGGACGTAACAGGAAGAGAATGGAAGGTGGCTAGAGAATAGCCAAGGGATGAGGTATGTTCCAGTTGCTGAAAGAAGTCTTGTGGTGTCCCAGCTGGCAGGTTTTTTTTTCATGGAATCATAGAATAGTTTGATTTGGAAGGGACCTTTACAGGTCATCTAGTCCAACCTCCCTGCAACGAGCAGGAACATCTTCATCTGAATCAGGTTGCTGAGAGTCCTATCCTACCTGACCTTGAATGTTTCCAGGGCTGGGTCTGCCAGTTTTTTGTAGAGAGAATTGTATATGTGCATGTGTGTGGAGGCAAAGCTGACCTGTTGGAGTAGCATGAATCAGTGGTATACAGTGCTTTGAATAACAATGATATGTGCATTGCTCGAAATTGAATTTCTAATTTTTACTTGTCAGTGTCCTAATGTTACCAATTTGTGGAGAAAAGGTCCTATTTGTTTGGTTAGAGATGTCCCAATACATGGTTTGAAAACTTGCCTGGGGGCTGTGTAATAGATAACATTTTTGCTTGGTAATCTTCTGGAAGCATAACATTGACACTGGTAAGTGAACAGCATAGCAGCTGCCAAGTGTGTTCCCATGACCCTGGCCATATCTCCAAAGTATGGGAAGCCTGCAGGGGCTTGGGCAGGTGCATGGTTCCATCGGTTCTTTGGCAGCTTCCATGTGCCTTGACATCACTAAAATTATATCAGAGCTGCTCTAGTGAGGCTGGGTCACTTTGCTGGGCCTAGTTATGAGGACTTTCATTGCTGGCATAAAGGAGTTGAAGTTATCACCTTTTCAGGATTATTCTTCAAGTAGACTGAAAATTTTCTAAAGAAGTTGCTTTTTACTTGCAAATATTTTTTATTCAACTTGCTGAACTCTTGGTGTGCTGCGGAGCCTGGGCTTTCAGCTCTGGGTCTCAGCCTGCCACATGGGCTGTTTTGGGATTAAAGAGTTATGGGCCATGCCCTGGTGGTTAGGGAGGAACGAGGAGCTGCTTAGTAAATGTCAGCAGGAGGATGGAAAGTTGTGGCAATAGCAAAATTGGCTGCTGCCACAAGAACATAAAAATGTGCAAGCCACGAGTGAAAGGTATGGTTTCTCTGTTGTGTGGCCTAATTTGTAAGTAAAAAAGTTAAATAGGACAATAGTAGCATAGCAGGACTACTTTCCACAAGGGGATTTTTATTTATCATTTCTCGTGCTACCTGTTTGATAACAAAATAATAAAGGAAGGCCTCATTTGATGACCTTTATGGAAATGATAGCCCTGATGGAATACAGGAGACTTTTTTCAGATGAGCTAGGGAGATATTAATCATGGTTAAAATCATGGTTAAAATACTGCTACTAAAATGCTGTGAATTATGCAAATGCAAAATTTGAGTAAGATTTTTGTCCCCTATTGTTCAATTTGCAGTGGCATGTCTTCTTTTTTCCCATGTCAGTAAGTAAATTGTCTTAAAATAAAATAGCAGTATTGCTTATCATTAGTTGGAATCTCAGGCATCCATATTCAGTTTTCCTTTTCTTGTGTAAAACCCAAACAATAACTTCTGCCAAGGGAGAAGGTCAGACATTCTCATTTTGTCTGTAACGCTACCTCCATTTGCCTCAGATTGTGGAGCCTACAGTCCTTTAATTACCTGGGATCAGTGGAGTACTCACTTTTGCCTTAGACCACCTCTTTTTTCCTTTCTCTGTCCTTCCTTAAAGAGTATTTCTGTAACACATTAGTTATGAGATGAGAAAATAAGTTATATGTGACAAAATGAGGGTCTGTAAAAGGGAAAAACCAGACAAAGTGGAAAACAGTGCCCAAAATGCAGTGGAATAATGAGGATTGTACACGTCACAGCTAGTGCCACTGCTGTTCTCTAAATGTTCTCTAAACCATTGCTGTGGACAAGCTCATACACACATTTGAGACTTTATTGAAAAGATCTTCGCCTTTTTGGAGATGGAGACATTTTTCAACATGGAAGAGCGTTCTGTTGGGGTGCAGTTTCCCATGCCAGCATTTTTAGCAAAGCAGATGTTGCACATTGCTGGTTACAGGTCAACTGCAGAATTGTACAAAAATCTGAATTTCATTTCTGGCCTTTTTTTCAGCTCAAAGTATGGCCATACACTGGCTACTGTGTAGAAAATGAAATGCATCCAAAGGTAAAACCAGCACAAAGGCAAAAGTAAGTTAGAAATTTAAGAATAGCTAATAATGTAATAGGCTAAAAATATCAGCTTCATGGTATTTGCAGGATCATTGACAAGAGTTTGTAGCTAAATTTTAAGTTTATTTAATAGCACTGTCTTGTAACAGCTGTATGCTGTTTATTCAGGAGACAGCTTATTGGAAATATTCTTATGACACTGTTACTGCCCTCAAACTATTCCATGTGTGTTTTAAACTATTTGCATCTTTCATTACTCTGTGCACTCCAAAAGTTAGGCTGAGTTCAGAAAGAAAGACTGTCCTTTTCTGAGGTTCATGGTTCATCTGTTGGTTCATATAACTTCAAAAAGATAGCTATGACATAAAAATTATATTTTTCCACATCAAAGTGACCCAGTCAAAACTTCCATTGAAAATTTTGTGAGGCCTACAGCCTAATTTTTTAAAAAACCCAAGGGAATTTAGATTACAAAGAGCTATTTTTGACCAAGTAAACTGGTCAGCAAAGTTATGAGGATGACTAAATTTCTAATAAGGTCAGGGAAGTGTAGAACATAAGAGGAATCTAAATAATATTACAACTTCCACTTCATGATGCAACTTCCACATACATATTTTTTTTGGTCCTGTGCTCTTCAAGGTTAATTATGATAAACCTCAAAGTAAAAAAATGCCACAGGAATCAACAACGTTAACATTACCTCTAGCATTATAGGAGGAAACTTTCTGGTTTTACAGTGCTGAAAAGCCTCATTTGCAGAGAATGGGAACTGTCTTACACAACAATTTCATTTTGTTGATATAATCATGGCTTTGTATAGCCATTTACATAATGATATTATAGGTCTGTAAGAGAAATAGGATTATATTATCCCATAACAAAGTTACTGAGGTTTTGGTATAATATGGAGACTCTGCCTTTACATATGATTTTCATGAGAATGCTCTTTAAAGGAAGTGATTTACCCATTATCACGCTGCTCTTTTTGAGGTCTGAAGTAGACCTGCAAAGCCTGGGTCTTTTCCTAAGTGTCTGCTGGTGATAGATGGCAATTTCACTCCAAAACCACTGTGGTGAACAAACTCTTGTTTCACATTAGTAGTTTGTCTTTCCCTCTGTGTATATATAGAAGGAGAAGCACAACAAAGTTGTGGCTTTGTCACACATATTTCTTTACAGAAGGATTTGCTTAATGTACACAGTGTGTGCACAAGAGGAAGATCTTTTACAAATTCAGAAAGGAATGATGGGCAGTGAATAGTGATTGGACAGTGGGATGGTTCCTTTGCAAGGGGGATGCACTTCCTTGTAGTTGATCTTTCCATAGTGGTGAGTACTCTGATTGGAAGGGGTGCATCAATAACAGGAGAGTCACTTAAAATGAAGATGTTCCCTCAGAGTTTTTAATTCTCAGTCATAAATCTTTGCCAGAAATCTAAATAGCTCTCTCAGTTTTCCAGATCTGTTCATTATGCAGAACCTCTTTGATGATAGTACTAGCAAAAGCAAGAGAAAATAAATTCAAATGCACTTCTAGAGTTAAGACTCCCTTTGCAGCCCAAAGATGTGAGATGATATCTGTTATCTTCATCATTTTTAACTGTCTAGCCATTTATGAAATGCCTACCCACTGAAGATGTAATAGTTTTCATTTAAAATCTTGGTACTAGATATTTAGTTTGAGACCAGCTGTGACACTTAAGTATTTCCTGCTTTGATGAACCAGATGATGAAATAATCTAATTAGTCTCTTCATGAGAAGCAGTCAGAAGTATGATAGCTTTCCTATTTAAGAATCAATATAATGGCAAGATGGTAAAATCTGGCAGGGCATCTGTAACATGAATGCTTTATTGTGAAAAAATGAAAGCTTCATACAGATTTGATTACGGAGGATTACTTATCGTCCTTTGCAATAGCCAGGGATTAGGAAGCAATCCTTATCCTTGTGCATACTCTGTGTGTCTGTGTTTTTGTGCGAAAAGGGAGTATGTGAGTGAGATTTAGGGATTCAACTATTTAGTTTTCTTTCTCTGAGTGGGTACTATAGGTGATAATTTCATATTTGCAAGACCTTTATTCTTTCTTCCATTTCTTCATAGCAGGAGTACACGTGATGATCCTCCCTGTTATGAACTTGTGTGTTTTCTTGGAAGCTGATGAAATGGTGCTAGATTACACAAACAAAGCCTTTGCCTGACAGCTTCTGGTGCCCACTTTTCTCCTCACTGATCATCCCCTCTGTGAATTTCTCAGCTTATTCAGACTGTAGCAAACAACCAATAGCTCCCTGTAAGGCAGGCGTAGTATTTGCTAAACCATCTGTGACTATTTTTTGACTGATTTTTTCCATGTAATCCCAGCATTTTTACTCACTGCATCAGACATAGCTCTTTCCATATCTTACAGGGGTATCAACCCAAACCATAATTGCCAGCTACATGTGATTTTAATTAATGCTTTGCCTTGAAGGAACTGAGCTGCTGGTAGCAACTAAGGGTATTTGAGGTCCCTGTCTAGTGAATGTTGCAGCCTCATGTTATAATGCACATCTATAAACCACCTTCTTTAGAAATGAACTACAGCTGCTCCAGATATCTAACATTTTTAACCTTTTTTTTGTATCTTTTATTGACCCTTAGAAACATCATGACCCCAATTTTAGAAATACTGAACTAAGTATATAACAATTCTTGCCTCTAGGTCACATGGTGTGTTGGAGTTTGGTAACACTTTCACCTGCAGACATTCCCTTTTTTTCTGCTTGTCCTAGTATAGCCAGTATAACACATATACAATGCTATATACATGTTATATAACATGATATATATGATATACATCTCTTTAGATTGAAAAAGGCAAATAATTCAGGAGGTTTTCTGAAAGCAGCCTGAGTGTTTATCTTTTTCAGTTACAAGTATTCCATCTCTGTGTAGCAGAGCTCTGTGTCTGGGGAGAGCTAAATATCAGCTACAGTTTTCCCACTGGATAGGGATTTTTAATGTATCGCTTATGAGTAGTAACTCTCTCCGATGACATTTATAGTTGCTGTTGATATTTCTTACCTCCTAATGTTTCCAGACACTGAGGAGGGCCTAAGCCGACTCAGGCTGGGGCGCATTTGCCTCCTCTGGGAAGGTACTTTGCAGTTTTGAATATCTCAGCTATTCATAAAAAGGCAATGTGACTTTGCTAGCCCTCAAGAGTACATCTGTCTCACTGACTCACCGCAGAGATGCTGAAAACAAATATACTTGCCAGTCCTGATAGCAGTGCTTGGCTTGTTGGCTGCTTCATGCGGTTGGAAGAACACAGCCAGGCTTTCTCAGGAAGGGCTTTGGGCAGACAGGTCAAGATGGCAGGGGCACCCAGCCAGGACAGCAACTCAATGGGATTGAGAGCTGGACTGCTGCATCATCTGGTTCATTAGAGGATGAAGCACTTAATTGTCACAGCTGGTGTCATAGGGAACCTCTAGCACCTTGGAGAAGAAAGAGAATTATTGAGTATGACTAACATGGACTCTAGGAAGAGATGACTGATAGCATGCAATCAAGGAGCGTTTATGAGGATATGCAAGATAAGAGTAAAAAGTCTACATGAAGTTGGAATGCTGAAGTAATGGGTAAGTATAAAGCTTAGGATTCCAGGTGAAAACTTGTAATGAATGACAAGCTTGTATTAAAATGTAGCCTCCACTACTAACCTTTAAAATATTTCATTAACTTTTTACTTGAAAATTTGACCTACGATGAAGATTCTCTTTAGTTTGAGAGGCCTGAGCTAATTTCTGAGTTATTTTCTCTTCCCAGTTTTTGTTTGCAGTATGCAAAGTACTTAGTCCTGTATAATGTAAAAGATCAGAAAGGCAACTCAGGCCTTCAGCTGTTGTTTTTAAAGATCCATCTTTTACATGCTTACTACCTAGTAAGTAGCTGAGAGTCATGTGTGCTAAGTCACTTATCTGGCTTATTTACACCTTTGGGAGTGTGACTGTAGGTGGACAATGAAAATGGAGAATTCAGAACCAGTGATGATTTCAAATCACTGCAATGGAGGATAATATCTCAAATATTGTCATGGTCTCTTGTCTTACCTAGCATGTTCTTCTAAAACTCCTTTATTGTGGCACAGGTGGCTGTTAACTGAAGAAAAGCAGCAAATACTGCAAACCACTGATGGTGGCACTAGAGCCCTATCTCTCTGTTCTCCTCCCCAGAAAGCTAATAAAGAACATCAAAAATAGATGTTATCAGGCCATCAAGAATTAACAACATGCAGCAGATGGTAACACCTACCCTTTGCTATCTACCTAATTTTAGCCCAGACTATTTACCAGCAAGTTGTGGCAAAGGTTGAGGAATCCAGCGTGGAGGAGCGGGAAGCGAGTAGAGGCAGGAGGGAGCAGAGAGGTTTTCTTTCACTTGTGGCCCTCTTTCAGATTATCATTTTAATCAGTGGCTTTGCACACCATGATTTCCCTCAGTGAAACTGAATGAAAGTGTTTCCTTCAGCCTCAAGTTACCAACTGGTAAACTGCCAGCTGAAATCTATGACATACCCATAAAAATGGAGCTATATTTCATGGCTGAAATTGAACTATCTCCATGAAGGTGTTATCATGGGAAATGCAATTACATTATGCAGTGTGTAGAGTGGGCACCTGTGCTTAGGATGCTCATATGTATTTTCACTCATCATGTTTTGTCCTTACCTCTTTGCTTTATTTGCTTTCTTTTCCTGACACTAGCAATAGTGTCATTTAGGACAGTGCATTGATGCATGTTGGATCTGTCATTCTTGTGATTGAATAGACTGAGAACCATGGCTTAACTCAGGCTCCCACCTACATTTTAGTACAAATCTCTCTCATCAGCACACTTAAACATTTCATCTGGGCTTATGTGAGCTCTGGGCAGATGTTTGGTGGCCCAGTGAGGGGCACAGTCTAAAGTCAAGGTCACTGCTGAAAGGTGACTCAGCTCAGCAATGCAGCCTGTCCAACACAGGGAATGGCTGAAGAGTGCTGGGTGAGAAAGGAAGAAAGATGTCAGGATTTCTCCACCTGGAATGAAGGATGCCACAGTTGGGGTTAACAGACCCTGCACCAGACGTGGTGGTCTGGTTTCTCTGCTGGAGGAGAAGCAGGTGTCACTGCTGGAGGTGTTCAGCCCAGATGCTGCAGCCCCCCAGCAAGGGACAACTGGCATTTAGCAGCCTTATTTCTGTGCCCCTTCCCCTCACTTGCCACCAAGAGCAGACCACACCAGCTTTGCCAGAGACTTGACTCATGAGTGTGCACTCTCACATCCTACAGCGCATGACTGTTGCCTTGATGCTAAACAAGAGGCTGACTGGATTCTCTGTCCCAACCTGTACCCTCTGATGTGTGTTTTCTTGCTCAGTCCCTGCTAGGTCTTTTGGCCATAGGTGTAAATTTACCCATGAGTTCATAGTGTGAAGACATAGGGAGGGTCTGCAGATTAGAAGAGATCTGAAAATTTCTGAAAGAAGGTGTAAGCAATGGGAGAATTTTCCCCAAAGCACTGGCAAGCTTTCCTTTGCTCTGCCTTTGAGAGGGTCATGTATAGATTTAATTTATTTTTCTTAAATTGCCATATCACAAGCTGTGTTTCCTTGTGGGAAGTTTTGTACAAAAGATGTTTAAAATGTTTTTGTGCTATGGATGCTTTGTGTAAACAGCAGTTCAGTGAGAGACAAACTGCCCTGAGTTGCAAAAGTGAATAAAAATTACTTGAATTCCTGGTGCTGATGTACTGACTAACTACTGTGAGTTTTCTGTATTTTGCGCCTGATTTGAAGTGCCTGAAAGTTATTGGGGTTTATATTTATTATTTAACAGACTTCTCCTGGGAAGACAGCTCTGCCCTCTCTCCACTATGTTTTTCAAGAATAAAAAGCTCACAAACATATTCATTTTGAAAGTTATATTAATGGAAAAACAACTGTTGAATTTTTTTAAGATTGAGTTTTCACATTTACAGTTTGAAAAATCATTCATAAGGAGTGAGTTTTCTTTATAGAACTGCTGCCAATTTCATAGGTACAAGCATTAAATTTGTGTATGGGATGCAAATAGCTTTTTGTGAGTTGCCAAAATGTTGAAATAATGATTGTATTAGGTAAAGTATAATTTGTTTCACCCTGTTGAGTGAACATAGTAGCACTGGTCATTACAAAGTATGCAAGAAACCCAGTGATGCCAATGATTCTTCAATAAATAAATGCTAACCTATGTCAGCATTTAAGAAGGACAGATGATTAACAAAGTAGCATAATCCTTTGTATCCCCATATTCCCATAACTTCAATATCTCTTCAGCTTGTATTTTCAGAACACCAAGCAAAATCAGTTGATGGGAAAATACTGCTGTTACAATGGAGGACCATTTTTTCTTGTTAGCTAATAGAAATAGTAGAGAAGAGAAACCCCCCCCTAATTTTAAGGTTCCTTATTCCCATACTGCTTTACTTATGATCTCAAGAAGTTGATAACTTCTAATAAATGCTGTAGAAAAATCCAGAGAACCTATGGCATTTGGCTGCATAGCAAACAAAGATGCATTTTGCCTTTATCCATCTGACTACATGATCTTTGGGCAATGAGCAGTGAGCCAGAGTCTGATTCGCTTCCTCAGCTGCCTTAAACTGCAACAGGCCTTAAAATGAGACTTTCTAGCACTAATAGTGTTGAAATTAAACTTTCAGAGGACTCATTCAAGTTTAAAGTTTGAGTATCTTGACACACAAGAGGCAAATGCCCTTTCTCTGAAGGACTTTATTCTGCAGCATGCTCAGGAACTCGCAACAGCCTTGAGTTAATTGAATGCAGTCTACGAGAGAAGTGTAATGTAGCATCCAGACACAATACAATATATTCAAGTGTTTGTCCATATGTAAGTAGTTAATTGATTGTGTTGCTATAAAGTACAATTCAAGGTTATTGTATTATCTTCAGCACAAAGCTGTACAATTACAAAATCATACAGGTTGCAAAATACATTTAAGGGCAAGGTAGGCTTAACTACTATGTTGGGAATGACAATGAATTATTTTTCCTCTCTTTATCTTACTGTACCGTTCACAGCTCAGGGACATCATCTGGTGCTTGGCAAAATCCTAATTCTATTTAGGTTTTCTGCTAGGAGGATTGGTAGTAAAAGAAATTGCATGTGGTTTCCAAGGGCATGCATTCATGTTAAATGTGGTTCACATTTGGAGTCTTGATTCTTGACCAGTCCCAATCATTCATGTATAATTCATTTAAGCCTCAAAAAATGACAAAAATCCTATGCAGAACTTAGCCTTTCTGTCCTCTCTTTCTAAACCTTTTAAGCACTTTTCCACGTGAAGTCCAGAAACTTACATAAAAGCTGAAATTCTCCTGGAAATCTTTATTCAAAAGTCTGGGGAAGTGCTGGTATTTCCAGAATTTTAATGAGATTGTGAAAGTTGGATTCTCGTTTTTCTTCTATCCAAGCATCCACTTGGACCTTGTGAGACTCATGTGAAGAAAGATTTGAAAGTAACACTCCATCTTACATTCCCTTTCTTTAGGTCAAAAACCCTCACAAAAACCCCATAGCAAATTGGAGGGGTCTTGCTGAGCTAGAAATATTGTCTTTTTGGATTGGATTTCCTATTTTTTCTCCTGTTTACCATCAGTTCAGCTGCACAAAATGAGGAACAACCTGGGGCAGCAGGCGGAGGGAGACAGGATCACAGGGTGTGTGGATACTCCACCAACCTCTGTCACCCTTGTGGTGCAGTAGTGAGGAGGAAGTGAAGGGATCAAAGGGAAATATTTTCAGTGTTCATGAAAAAGTTAAACCTCATTAAAGGCATATGGCATTTCTAGTGGCCAAGTAAATGACAGAAGCTTTCTTTACCCCCATTCCTGTGCAAGCACAGATACGCTTTGAAATGTCCCATTTGTGTGTGTGTGTGTGTAGCTGGCAGAAGTGACATAATGTAAATTTTACAATTGTAGCTATAACTTAAAATGGTGAAGTAGCAACAAATATTGTCACCCAGTATTTGGCATCTTAATTCCTTGCTATTTAAGGCAGACAAAAATGTTTGTGAAATGTCTCAAAAAGCCAGTATTTTTAACAAGTGACAGGCTCAAGCAAGAACATAATGCCCAGGAGCTTTTCAGCAAATTAAATAGCATGATGTTCTTAGTATGAGTGTTAGATAGGAAATACTTCCCAGGAACAACTATTTGGGGGCATTCCATTGGGGAAGTAAAATTATTGTGAATTTTAAGTAGCTTTATGAAAGGAATTTCCATACAGAAGAATTTTGATTACTTTGTCTACCTTATCTATTCATTAGGTATAGGCTGTCTGTATAGAATAGAATGTATATATATATACACACACATATATACACATTATATATATTTCTATATATAATAGAATGAAATGCCTGCTACATGTTCAGTTAAGGAGCCTCAGTATCAACTAATCTCCTTGAGGCTGCCAATGCCATGGTTTCCTCAATGCATTAGAAAAGAATATGGATTGCATGCTACTGTATGTGTTCTTAGATTTCTCCTTTGAATTTGATGAGAAGTTCTGGGTTTTCACATCAGTGCTGAGACCCTAAAGCACTGTACACATGCTAACAAATGCCTCAGACCTAATGAGACAGGAAATTGAGAAGCTGAAATGGAATAATAAAGGAAGAAAAACGTGGATGCTTGCATGGTCCTGGAAAATGACTGTTATGTTCTCTTACAGAAATTAAAATAACTTTGGCAAGGATTTGAAGAAAAGTAGATGTGGGACTAAACCTAGGGTAAAAGAGCAAAACCAAAACATCATGTCAAACAAAAAGCCTTTGGAAGAGAAGAGACACCAATCAAGATACAAATTGAGTTTTAAAAGTACTTTTAATTAAAATGTCCCATGTAATATGGACAATAATATAAGAGAATTATATCTGAACTTCAAAGCAGTTTGATTACCCGTAGGAGAGCTTCTGGATGCTGGTTAAGGAGTAATGGTTTATATTATCCAAACTTAACACAGCTATAAAGTTCTCTGTCTATCAGCAGTTTTTAGAATGCATCTACCATTTTGATGCCTAAGCATCATTTCCTCTTTTTATCTGGTGTAAAAAATAACAACCAAGGACCTGTGGAGAGTTCTCATTTTTTAAAGGTGTTCTGGTCCAAACTGTTTGACACAGATACCTGCAGTAATTGCCCAGCCTGGCTATTCGTTAACCATTTGTTGAATTTTGTTTCCATGACAACTTCCTATATTATACTATCTCAGAAACTCAGTAGAATTCAGACATCAACTTAAAACACCTAAATGTTTCTCTGAGTTGCATCTCTTGTTTCCTTGGCAACTTCCTCTCAAGTCACCCTAGGATATTTCAAGGCACCCAAGACAAATTTCATCGCATTGATCTTTTTAATGAATTTACACTGACCTGCGGTATACACATTGTACCAAACTTAAAATACTAGATGGCAGAATCTTTATTGATTTCATTCAAATGCTGCTTCTCAGCCGAAATCCAATTACTTTGCCCCAGTGCGTAAATTTTCCCCATTAAGGCTGCGAAAACAATGCTGTAAGGCGCTATCTATACGTATGCAGACCAATCTGAAGATTAAAAACAACTTTGCATACCAAGTGCGATATTTCTGGCAGAAACAAGGGCATGTTTTTTGCTGCTCTGGAGTAATGTGTGATTATTAAAATAAATTCTAATGAGAAAAGGTAAATGCAGGGGACATCTCAAGAAGCATTGGCACTCTCATTCTTTTTGATACATTGCAAAGGCAGTAGTTAAAGAAATCATAGCACAAAAACATCATCCCAGATGCTAAATCCATCCTTCAGCCCCAAAGAAAAAAAACAGCTAACACTGATTCCATGCTGGTCACGAAAGTTGGTGACTCAATAGATCTTCCCTAATTCTGCACATGCTTTTCCTATCTTGGAGCACTGTAAGAGACTGATACAAACAAGATGTATCTTGTATCTTGATTCTAGTCTCTTCCTCCAGAGTCCCCTAAGGAAAGAATGGCCAGTTCTGAGCAAATATTTAGCCTCTGCAGTGGGGAAACAACATTTTCATCTCTCACTTTTCACATTGATTGGTCACGTGGTCTAAGGAAGTGAAACCAGGATCTGTCATATATGAATGGAAAAGTAGAAACCAGATTAGACCCTGAAAATTGATCTCTTCTGGAGATAAGAATGGTCTGAAAATCTAAGATTCTCACATCAGAGTCTTATTCCCATCTGCATTATTGAATCCTACCATACTTGGTTTCCCTAGTGTAAACCCATATCCTATTATTACTAAATCTGGCCCACCTTCTTACATTGGCATCTGTTCTTTGCCGACCTCAACCCTGCTTTAGCATCTTCCCATTCTTCTCATAGCTTCCTTTTACCAGGCTTACTGGGTGTGCTTCACTCTAAAATAAAACTATAACCAAACACAGACAACACAATGACTTCTTCACAAGGGTGCAATAGCCCTTCTTACATGGCAAGGGCCACTTCATCCTCTGGCCCTGTGTAATGGAGGTGAGCTGGCTCAAGCAAGAACAATTTTCTGAGTGTGTCTGAATCTAAGGTTTTAATCTGAAGCAGTTGGCCTTGCCCAGGAAAGATGTCTGGGGTAGTCTCTTTTGGTGAAGACCCTTTAAGTCTTGATCCAGCATGGTGCACATGAGATCCGAAGGAAGGGAAGAAGCAGCGAAGGACAAGGATCATGTTTTTACTGCCGTGCAAATTGGCTGTCGCGGTGTCAATAAACAACAGTATTTGTTTAAAAGAAATAGAATTTCTGCTGACAAAGAGATGAATGATGTTTTAAGAGAGGAAAGTGCGATTTTACTGTTTTGAAGATAAGCTCAATGCTTAGGAGCAACCTGAGAGGAAATTAACTACTTTAAGCACTCATAAAGCCTAATAAACAGAGCCTTGTATTGCATTAATGCTAATTGACAGATGTGCAACACGTGAATATAAAGATTTGAGACATACAGTTATATATAAAAATGAAGCAGCAATGGCTTCATAAGAAGTAACTGAAGATGATTAATTCATACCTTTTTTAAAAAATGAGTTGTTTGTCTAAGCCAGAATGATCATCCCTCCTACTGAGTGTCTGTTGCTTTCTTACTTTTGCCTGGCAGGAAATGATCCTTTGAAGACATAACGACTTGTCTAATTTTCTGCATGTCAGAAGTCTCATTAAGTATAATAAATTATTAATTCCAAAGAGATTATGGTGGAGAGAATTTGTTGGATCAGAGCTACAAGTGTTAAGCCCTTCTGCAAAAACTCCAGTTCACTGGGACCTCAACCTAGATAGCATGATAGCTTTGGGTAGGATAAATAATTACATTTATAGGGACCAAATTATATGATGTGTATGTAATTTCAGGCAAACCTAAAATGCTGGGCAATTTGAATGCTATTAAACTTCCTTGTCGCTTGAGATAAATTATGTATGTTTAAAAAAAGAATTGCACATGCTCTTTCCAAATTTCAAATGCACTTCATCGTATTTTGTAGATTACTTTCACTGCCAAGACTTGCTGTTATGCAGAATGCACTTTAATTAAGATTTTAATGGATGTCTTATGTCAATATTCATGGTTGTATTATGCTGTTTTAGCCTAGTGGTAAGACACTAATACTAAATTTTTAGTAGAAACTATTCTTTGAAAGTATTTTTTGTTCTTTCTTTTCTCAGACTAATTGTTCTTTGATGCACAAGTATTTCAGATTTATTTAGATGGGAGTATCAATGCAGGACAGAGTGTGATGCCTGGAAGGGATTAAGACTAAGTTCAGGAAAGATTGTGAAAGTCTTACCTGTGATTTCAGTTGGTTTTGGATCATGCTGAAGCAAACATTTCCAGATACACCTCTTCAGTTCCATATTGACACTAGTGTAATGACAGATTCTTAGTAAGCTAAGGTATTTTCTTTGTCAAAATGTATGATGCCAACATGTATTATTAGAAAGATTTTCTTGAATGAGATCACCCATTTGTTTTGTCACAGTCTAGCTCTGAGCAAGCAATGCAAATATATGTGTGTTTGAAATAAATAAATATGTGTGTTGTACATATGGGATCAGTTTTTGAGATATCTTACTACACTACTACTTTCAAGTCATTTACAGAACTGTGGGCATTTTTTAAGAGAGGAAACAAAAGTAGAGGCTGATTTATTTACCCTGGAGACAGTTAAAAATCTCACAAGGTTAGAGACAGTGTGTTGATCTGTACTTGTACTTCCAGTGTAAAGGAGTGTAAAATATATTGCCTTTGTCTGTTCCATTTTGTTTCATTCCTGACTTAAATTCAGAGGGATTGACAGAAACAAAAAAATGCTGCCTGACACAGTGGTACCTCTTTTACATCTGGGCGTGTGGCAATGGCCTGAGGGTTACATCTGCTTTGCATATGAATTTGCACAGTATATGAATGAGAGCCTAATGTGAAGGGTTAGCCTTTATATATTTGTATGAATTATAAAGAAACTGCATAAAAGATGTTTCAAAGGCTGCAGGGGAAAAGGGTATAAAATGGAAAACTGACACTTCTTGTGTCCATCCTTTTCTTCATGCATTATTTAACATGCCTTCCAATGCCAATATCCATCAGGCTGAAATTCTTCAGGAAAAAACCCCAAAACGCTAAAGCTTTGTTTGAAAGACAAAGAACCTCACGAGCGAGATGATATTTGTTTGGAAACTGGAAGCTCAACATTTATTCACCTAGGTGAAAGCAACATCACAGTAAAACAAAATGATTTTGGTGCCAGCAGCACTCTCAAGTGTATGAAGGAGTTCTTGGAATCTCTTCCAAGACTGCTCAGCTAGTGAAACAAAGCATTCACACTCATTCCCTATTATTTTTATTTCCTGAAATGAAGTGTTAACACCGTAGTTTTCAAACTGTGATTAGCCTCAGGAGATCCAGGTTTTGGCTTCTTTCATGCCTGAAAAACCAGATGGACTTTCTGTCAAAAGTTCTGGTGGCTGAGAATTTTCCTCCTTCTCTCCCCCTTACTTTGAAGAGGGTAGTATGAGAAGGTGTGTTGGGAAAGAAGTGGCTGTGACCATTTCATGTTGTGTTCTGATCGCTTGGGGCCTCTGCAAAGATTTGCTTAGAGAACTTCCTGTTTCCCTGTAGCATCACTTACTTTGTTCAGAATGGGCACTAGGGATACCTCAAGGAAAGTCCATTCTTCGACCAGGAAGCTCAACAACATCAAATCACTTCAGGGAATTTCAATTCAGAGACAACAAGTTTAGACATGTCCCTTTTGTCTGGGTGGATTTTGGTTGATTGATTTTGTGTGGTTGTAAACCAGATCTTCAGCCCAGGTGAGATCTCAGCTTGAGACCAGTACCCCCAACCCCAGACTCACATTCCCAAGAAGCCTGAAGAAATAGATGTATTCATCACAGCAGAGTCCTGGTGCCAGTAAGGGCATGTATGGTATTCCTTTGGAGAAGTCTACCTGAGTGTATTATAACCTTGTTTAATATTTGCCTTTCACTTTTAAAAAGAACATGGCTGTTGTCAAAGTCACCCTTTTCCTTTTCCTTTTCCTTTTCCTTTTCCTTTTCCTTTTCCTTTTCCTTTTCCTTTTCCTTTTCCTTTTCCTTTTCCTTTTCCTTTTCCTTTTTCCTTTTTCCTTTTTCCTTTTTCCTTTTTCCTTTTTCCTTTTTCCTTTTCCTTTTTCCTTTTTCCTTTTTCCTTTTTCCTTTTTCCTTTTTCCCTTTCCCTCCTCGTCCTCATCCTCGTCATCGTCCTCCTCCTCCTCCTCCTCCTCCTCTTCTTCCTCTCCTCCTCTTCTCCTCCTTCTCTTTGCAAGGGGTTCAGTACCAGGTCTTCTTTCCTGTGAAGAAATTTACCTCTGCCTAAACCACCTGTATTGCAGTGCCAAAAGTAAAGCCTTAACAATTTAAACAAGAAGGTGCCTCATGATTTGGAACAGACACTAAATCTGGCGGGAACCAAGGGGCTTGGGCTATGGATGCATGACTCAATAGATGGTGAAAATCTATTTTGATTCATCTACTTGTAAGAGTTTTTACATCACTCTTTCAACTCAGATGTTCTTTTTTAGAAGACAGAAAAACTCTTCATCTTTTAAACTACTGATATACCGTTATTAAATGAATGTGAATTCTATTTATGTTTGACTGAAGTGCTTTTGTCATGGTCTGATCAATCCTTCCGGAGGCTCCAGAAGCATTCCAGCTGGCTTTGCTGAACTTTGCAATGTCTTTACTGAATGACTGTGGTTTGTAAGGGAAGGCTCCAGAAGGCTTTGCTTACCTTAGATATTATTCCCCCATTTAGATACCCCAACAGATATGAATTCACATGACTGTAATATTATTTTTTCAAACCCTTGTGAAGGTAATTATTTATTATAGGCAGGGCAATAGGACAATTTTTTATACTATAGCTAACAATATTGTTGAAATTGAGAGCCTTATTTTTGCCAATATTTTTGACAGATACTGCTGTGCTTCCTATACTTTTTATTGCACAATAGCAGCATGTAAAATGATGGAAAGTATAGTCTAGTGACTCCAAATAAATATTTCCTCACTCTAGGACTTTAATCAAAGTAAAAATATGATGTTTTTATACTGAAAGTTTTCAACTAACTTCTCATTTTCATCTGTTTCTATTCCATGATTGTATTTGGAAATTATCTATCATCTTTGAAACAATTATAAATGTATAGAAATTAAATTCTCTTGCAATGGTGGTAGCCTGGTGCTGCATCTCCCTTCTCATGTGCCTAAGAGCCCCATGTTTAACTTGCAGCAGTATTTTTTAATTCGTCTGTCTGAGGCAGATGTTGATGTGTAACTAATATCACTGAAATATATGAATGCATTTCCATAATTAGTGTCTTGTGAGGGTAGATTTGGATTTAATGGGGGATTCAAGTCTTAAGTGTCTTGCAAATTGCAATATACTGATTAATACTGTCCTCTCAACCAGAACTTAGTTTAACAGCCACCTGTTTCCAAAATATCCAGAAAGCCACAACTGGAGTAGCCCAGCAGTTAAATCAGAAAAATAAATGAAATTCGATGGGCACACTGAAAATTAACTATGCTTGTAGAAGAGTATTATTAAGGCTGGGCTTGGTAAACATTAGGAAATAATTTTGAATATTTTTATTCAGGATGTATTCAGCCATTAAAATTGGCCCTCCAGGTAACCTTTCATAGAGCACTAATATTATTTTGAAGTGGAAAAGCTGAATAATTAAATGACTTTAGGGCACAATATTTACCAGATGTAATCAAACAGAGTTTAAGAATGAAGAACAATCAAAATTTACTTTTCTGTATAACTGCTTCCTGCAGTAATCACGCAAGCTTCTAAAACTGAAATCAGAGTACATGTGCTGAGCAGGGAAAGGTTTGCTTTCATTGGCCCTCCTTAATTAAATTCTCCAGGTACACTATGCTGAATCCATAGTCACCCAGAAGCAGCAAACCTAGTCAAGAAGACATTTAATATAATTTCTTCTCTTTATGTTGTGCTTGCCTTTGCACAGTGTGTTTGGAGCCCATCTTACCCATTTCTTAGGGGAGAATCCAGCAGCAATTATTTGAGGGTTACCACTTCTGAGAGTATGCAGGAGCGAGCAAAATGAATGTTAGTAGCCAGAGCTTGTTTGTCTTTTTCTGCAGGAATGTCGGTCAAATGTCAATAGCCTCTAACCCTGTAATGAAGCAGCTGCCCAGCTCTCTCACTGTTGCTTTTGCTGTATGTCTCTGTGTCTTGGTTTGTTTCTAGATCAGAGATTTTTCTTACCTGATATTTCACAGGGTGGGAAAAGTCAAAAGGAAATTATTACAGAGCCAGTGCCCTGCTGGACAGTATCCAATTGAAGTATTGATTAGGCTTGTGAGGGCTCCACTGGGCCAGAAATTCTTTGATGTCTGAGTTGGCTGCTGGTGTCTGGAACAATTTCTATCTGCAACAGAAGGCAACATTGTTCATTTCTTTTAACAAGGTACTTGCAAATTGACCAGTCTTTGAAAGGCATGTCAACAAATTTTACCCAAATTTTAGCCAAATTTTGTCCATTGGTGGGCGTGGTCTAAAGTGACTGTATGAATGACCAAAATTTCAGAAGTAGAAACATTAAAGCACTTCCTGTTTTATTACAAGATGTCTGAAAACAAAGATATAGGATTACATTTAAAAATAATATTCTATCTGAGTGGAGTAAAGAAGCAAATGTGTTGTGTACAGAAAGTCTGCAGTAATTGACTCAGAACTGTGATTCTCCTTAAGCAGTGACTAAGTTCACCCTATTAGGGACTGCAGAGCAGTGATTGCCTTCTTCTTGCAGACAGATGGCCTCCCACACTTTATCTGATTGTCAGGAGAACAAGAAGGGAAGGAATTGCAAGGGCAAATTACTGTTACTTGGATATGGAGATTTTTGTGTCCTTTCATGCACTGAACTTTGTTTATTGCTACACCACCTGCGATCCTGTTGCTCACAATTGCCCATCAGTGTTCATGCATGGTCACAGCTCCCTTGGATGGTGTGTCATGTCACTCTGGGGCATGCCCTCTTCTGGTTTGCTATCAGCCACCATTAGTACAGCCCTAAGACAAATGTGAAGAGAGGGCATACTTTTTGTTTTGTGTCTGCTTTTGTCTGAGTTTCCTCCTGGGGAAACTCAAGGAGGAAAGCCCTCCTGTCTGGTTCTGCTTGCAGCTCAGGATCCAGGCTTTGTCTCCATATTACAGTGAAAAATCTCTGCAGGGTCAAGACCAAACCCCATCCTAAGCTGCTTTTCCTGATGAAAAGGGAAAAGTGCTTCAACAGCTTCTTGGACTTAAGTAGAAAATACTACTTTTTTTCATGTATAGTCTTAAATATGTACAGGCAATTTTAGAGTGCTGCCAAAAGAGTCAATGTATTGTGCTCTGTGAATGCAATGGCAAAGAACTAAAAAGCCTATTTCCTTGTGTCAGATAGGACTGCTATTGGCTAAAACCATTCCTGGCACTATCCTGCATCTCTCACCACCCCATTGTTGAGCCTCTGAACTCTGCCTTTGACTCTTCCTCTCTGGTTGCCATGCAAGGGTTGTCATGCAAAGGAAAAATCACAAACGTAGTTGTTCTTAGGAACATATCAGGAATGCATTGTTTTCAATGCATTCCTGATATTATGCACCTCTTCCCCCTCCCCCTCCCCTTATATAAGACTTTATTTGGCTTGCATATGATCGGCCAGTGGAACTTCATCCATAAGAAAAGTAATAAATCTGCCAGGAAAGCTCATTAGTTTAATTTATTATGATTAAATACAAGGATTGTTCACTTCCCTGTTTCATCAAGGATTATAATCAAGATTTTAAATGTGGCCAGAAGGGACAGAGATTCAGTCTGTAAGACAGAAAGCAGTCTTGTATAGGAAAACATAGTTAAATATGCAAGCACAGTATGTCTGTGTGTGAGTTCGAAATATAATTGCATAACGATCTCGACATTTAACATAAAGCACTTCTAGGAGGGATTCATTTGGGGATGGATGTTGAATGCCATTATTTTACCTCTCATTAGTACTAAATTTTACATATAACCTTTTAATAGAAATATGAGCAAAATAAACAGCTAATTCTTTGTGATCCAAAACTGTCTGGACAGACAGGGGGGTTTCAGGGAATATTGTTTTGTGTATCTCTTGAATGACCTAAAATATTTCCAAAGCAGATTAGTCTTTTAAGGGAGCTTTCACACTGTACTTTGACTAGCTAACAATCCTCTCTCCTATAATTACTGCTTACAGAGCCCACGATTCAGGATTTGTTTTCTGGTGGTGACTCGTGAGAGAAATGGTTTATTGGTGGCTGAGGATTGCATTGTTCTTCCTTACTCCGCCTTTAACCATTCCCTGAACCTGTGGGTTGAATTCACTCACTGTTCTGTCCCATCATCCTCTTTTTTTCTCTTCCTCTTTTCCTGAAAGCTTTCCCAAAGTAATCCCCACCTCCCCTCTGTGTGTGGGAGCTGTCAGTGAGGCAGGTGTATGCCAAGGACTGGCGTTTCACCAATTGTTTGTGCATTTCTCTGGAAAGACAGAGAAAAGTCAGGAACTTCCAGAAGGAATCAGACCAGTGGTCTCTCTAATCCACATTCTCTGACATTAGACACATATTCCTCTGAACCATATGAATTATCTGTGCTGTTTTCTTGTTTTCTCCTCCTTTTTAGGGGTAAATTTAGCACAGTCTGTGGAAGTATGGGAAAAAAAAATAAAAGATGAAGTGGGAGAATACAATGGGATTTCAGTTAAAAGAGAAATATATTTCTGTGCTGTTACATTTTCATGAGGGATATTTGCTGAAGCCTGAATGGTATAATGACAAAGGGCAAAGAACTCTTTCCACTTATACAGCTAGTTTGGGCACTTAGCACCAGTGATTGTATGAGCATGTTGAGGATGTCTTGGGATATCTTGGAAAAAGAAAATTCAGGAAACATAAAGCAAAGGAAGCACAGAAAGCAAGGTTGCTATAGGATTTGAGTCAAGCACTTTGACCCCTAAAAGCTAAAGGAGAAAATCAGATTAAACCATGATTAAACAAGAGGATATAATATCTTAGAAAGGGATACATTTGCTTGTTGAATGTCACTTAAGAGGAATCAAGATTGAAAATTAGCAAAACTTGAAGAAAATTCCGATATGGAAAGAAAGGATATGTTATGTTTATTATCAAATGTAGCACATTAAACATCATTTGTGTGGCAGAGGAGAGCTGACTGACAAGAAGCCAAGAAAATAAGACTTCGCTGGAAAACTTCAGTTTGTGGAAACTAAAGTTTGGAGGGTATAACTTAAAGCCCTGCTTCATCAAAGCTGAAATTTTTGTTCTAAGCCCAGCCAATGTCCCCAGATACCTATAAATTTGGTGGTTAGTCTCCCCTGGGAATGGGACTTCAAGTGTAAGTCCTTCTGCTGGCTCCTTCAGGCTGAGGGCTTCAGCCCAAGTGTGTGACCATCTGAGGAAACTGTTCCTGTGGAGGTCTGGGACCGTGGCCACTGCTGCAGAGATGACTCTGGGCAGCCAAGAGCAGTGTGACTGCACTGCTGTCCATCTCATCAGACCCCTGTGCTGTGCAGCAGCTGTGCAATGGCCTGCCAGAGGGCGTGGGGACATGCTGCCCATCCCCCTGTATGGCCATCCTTCCAGCCAGCTCCAGGTTTCTGCTTGAACTATGCAACTTTAGCAGCAGGTCCTGTTCTCAGCCATTGGTCTCAGGCCCATAGGATGGGAAATGTGGTTGCTCTTTTGTGTAGGCTTTTTATCAGATGGAGCCAGGTGGCTCACATTCTACTGCCATTAAAATGCAATTCTCCTCAATGAATCCTTGCATATACGCAGGCACTGCCACATTAGATCATATGCAAGTCCTGCCACCATCTGGGATTTATGTGGAGTGTTACTCAAATGATATATGGTGCAGCCCCAGGAAAATGATGGCAGTGAAGAGAATGTACATTGAATGCATTCATCGACCCTATTCCATCTGAAGACATGCAATCATTCCCTGACACAAATTTTCTGCCTAAGAGGAGAAGCAGAATCTGTTAGAGTCTTCTGGTAATAATTTTTTTTTTTGCTTTTTTTCTTATAATAATGATTGTTTAAAAAATAATGTGTGCATTAAAGTTTGAGAGTAAATGTCATGAAGGCATTGGTGAAATATTTTCAGGTTTGGGCCCATGTATCTGTCTGATTAAAGAAAGCTTGAGTTTTTCAGTCAGTCTCACATGTGATGAGGTGGTTGTTATGGCAACAATACATTTTTTATGAGTTGTAATAATGACAGAGCAGCATATTTTAAATTATCAGGATTTAAAGTTACAGCTGCTTTGTTTTGCCTTCCATTAACCCCTTAAAAATAGTTAAATATTTTCATGGCTCTGTGGTAACATCTGTATGCTTTTCTTGAGTATGTAAGAAAAGAAGGGTCTTTAAAAATATGCATACATCAAACGAATAACAACTTTCATTGTGTCTCAAAAATATTCCTTTTTCCATACCCACTGTGATTACATTTTACTATTTTTTTAAAAAGTACGTTTCTCACAGTGTGACACTCTTAAGTGTAGCCTAAGTGCTGGAAGGATTCCTAGGTGTTCTTAAAATTAGTATTGATGATGCAGTAATTTTCAGCTAACTTTGAAGGTGATAGGTTTTGGGGTGTCTCCTGGGAAGTTCAGGAAGCAATGGAACTTCAGTGATCCTTGTGATTTTCCTAGATATCCCTCCTGGAAAGATTTGATTTAATTTGAGGTCTATCCTTCACTACAGCCTGCCAGCATGTGCACATGCTCAAGACAACTGCTCACCAAAAGTCCTGATGATACTGCAGGAGTGCAAAGAGAGACTTTTTTTCCCAAAAGAAGAAGGATTTCTGTCTTCGGTGGAGAGAGAACAGGAATTGCATTCACACATTACTCACATTTGTCACTATTCATGTACGAAGCAGAAATATCCAAATATTTCACTCTTAAGGCTTCTTTAGACCTGGTTGCCCTCAACACATTCAAGTCATCTACTTAAACAGCCCATCCCACTGCTGCTGTTGACCAGGAAAGCTTTATTCCTTTGGATGAGACAGGCTATACTAAAGAGAAATCATGAGTAGCTTTAAGTAAACTAGCCATGGTTAGGGTACTTCTGGAGTCAATTTGTGAGACTTTATTCTGGAATGTATTCAATTCACAGACAGGAGCACATATTTGGTCAGCACTGAATGCAGGGCTCCTCTACTTGCAGCCTGAGGAGCAAATGTTTCAGCTCACTAGTTCTCCTTTCCACTGATGTTGCTAATATCTGAAAAGGAATTGTGGAAGAATAGCACAAATAGAAGTTATCTGTAGAGAAAACCAGAAGTAGAATCCAAGAAGAATCCACTTTTCCTCACTGTTAAGGAAGCCACGTGTTTAAATGATAAAAAAATAAAATGTAGAGTTTGCTTTTATGTGTCCTGTGTGTCTAAAAAAGTATTTTCCTTGTTTCTGAAAGTATTTGAAAGAATATTTGGTCCTCTATTACTGTCAAGCTTCTTTACCCCTTAGGCCATTTGTTGACAAGCTTCCATGTATCATTGCTTCTAAACACCTGAGACCATTTTAAATGTTAAAACCCCCCATGCCCATCTGTTCTTTGAATAAATTTTAGGAAAGGAAAACAGGCATTTTTATGTAGAATTTGACCATAAGTGGATCATGCTTTGTTCAATGCTCATCATCAGCTTTTCTGTCCTCCCCTCCCTGCTTGAAAGTGAGGTCACACTCAGTACTTACACTCCTTTGGGCATCTAAAGAAAAACATTGCTCTTAAATTGGATAAGATTGCTTTTACAAAATAAGACAAATCATCATTAAAATTAAAAAGGTCCATTCCATGGTTTTATAATTGGAGCATTTTCCTTATGCATTCAAACAAATACTACATTAGCATATTCAGTGCTTGAAAATCACCATTTTCTGATTGTCTTCAAGGGATGGGTCGTTTGACTGAGGAATGCCAGGAAAGACATTTACTACTTTATATGTAGTTTGTGGGTGGAACAAAATATGCCTTTGTCGACAAAATCTGCTTTTAGTTTAGTTCTCAGGACTGAATTAATAAGTATTGCTCTAGCATGCCTGAATATTTAATTTTTTCTTCATATGATATGAATGTTGTCTGATACACACATGCAACTTCATCAGTTTGGGATTTTTTTCCTCCTTCTCAGACTTATTTGAAGGAGGATTTTGGACTATGAGACTAAGATCTGAAAGGACTGCATATCTTTGGAGGAAGAGTCCTTAAACATAGAAGTCACTGAAGCTAGAGTTCCTAAGGATTTCAAACTTGTTGAAGAATAGGAGTATTTTTTTTTTTCTTTTAAGAGCAATGATTTAGAAAGAAGTAGAATGCAATTTAGCAAAGAGAAATGCAAATGTAGGTCAGGATAGTCATATAGAGGTGCAGAATGGAGGGTAAGAGTAATGCAGGAACACTGCAGAGGAGGTTAGTAGTTACAAAGGTTCACAAGATGAACATGAGTCATGGTGTTGTGGTAAAGCAAGCATCACATTATATAAACTAATGCACTACCCCTCAGATACACAAAGTAATAGCATCCTGTGATGGCACAGCCTCCACTGCAGAGGAGTGGCTTGAATGGGTATTAAATTTAGTAAGTGTACGAATGACAAAAAAATTAAAAGGATATTAATAGACCATAGAATCATGTAAGATGTAAGATTGACCAAATAAAGTAATAGAATTTATTGCATATTTCTCCTTTTCTAGTATCTTTTTAAATTTTTTTAGTCTCTTCTTACAGGNAAAAAAGAGAGAGAGAGACAAGAAGGAAGATCAACTTCTTTTCTGCATCTAATCTTAGGGAATACTAAGTTGAGGAATTGACTTCAGGATGAGAAATATTCTTTTAACAAAGCAATGAAGTGCTGAAATAGATTTCCAGGAGAATGCTGGAAACTGCCAGATTGCCTTTAAGAACAGGCTGGAGGGAAATCTGTCAGGAAAGACAGTGGATCCTTAGGGTGAAGAAATAACATAAATCATCTCTTTGACTCTGTTTTTATAGATTTCTCTGAGTATTGTGGTGTGCTGTTTTGACTTACAACACAATATAACTCATGGCCTGTGCAAAGCTAACCAAGTCTGTGTGTTTTTGTTTTCTTACAACTTCCTTTACTTGTAAATGTTCAGGAACAGCTAGTAGATCCTGTAGCTGGTACTTCAGGAGATGGGGTAAGTGAATATTTCAGAAAAAGGGTGTTTGAAAAAATTGTACTCATTAAATGACACTAAGACTTTTGCAATGAGTTGATGCTATAGAACTGGAACAAGATATTCCAGTATACAGACATATTAGCTTTAATCTATGGAACCTTGGCTACCCAAACTCACATTCAGCAAGTGAGTTTTGGTTAATTTAAAGACTCCACCTTTCTTAGTAACTAGGTGTGAATAAACACACAAACTCCCATTCTGCAGCTGGAACACAGTCAGGTATAAGAGGGGTTTCTTTACGGTGCTGAAGATGTGCTGTAAAAGGTCCTTAAGATGAGTGGAAATACCTCATTTCAGTTTCATCTACAGTGCCTCTCAGATAGGGCCAGTCCTCTGTTTCATTTAGGGAATGCTTCACTCACTCCATTTGGCGACCAGTTAATCTCTTTCACACCATTCATTTTAGTAATAGCACTTCTTTGTCAAGTAGTTCTTCAATGATTTGGGCAGATATTGAAAACGTGGGCTTTGGCAGTGACTGGAATACCAGATACTGAATTTTTATTGCAACAGAAAAAGAACTTTCTCTCACCATCATCCTTGGAATGTGTGAAATGAGGTGCAATGCAAAAGCAGTGACTTCACCTCTACTTTTTGGTGCTAGGGAGCAAGTGACTACCCATAGATAGCTCCGATAGGTATGGGAGGTGTATGTGCACAGGAATGACACCAAGGTCTCTCTGGGCAAGGCTCAGGCATTGGCTTTCCTGCTTGACTTCAGTCACATGTTCACAGGCTACACAGATAACTGCAGAGGATGTCAGACTGCTGATTTCCTGGGCTGTAAGTGAAAATTCTTTAGGTATTTGCTAGGTGGTTATAGCACCAAGTGAGAGGTCCAAAATTTCCCTTCCAATGCTGAGGTTTGCTCCTACATGGTGGGAGTATGATGAGAAACACCCCCAAGGACTTAGCCCTTTCTTGGAGGGCAAGGAAGGCACAGATGTGTCTGTGTCTGGTCAAAGCTGTTTCTGTTTTCTTTACCTATTTTTGATTTATCTGTGACCTGTTTTTCCTCTCCACCTCTCTTTTTATCTACAGAGGTACTTCACACCAGTTCAACTTGGTGTTCGAATTTTCCTGAAAAAAAATCTTTCTTTTTTCATTCATGTCTCTATACTAGATATTATTTATATTTTTTCTCTTTTCACTTTTCTGTTCTTTTTCTCATTATTTCCTGGTATTTAATAAAATCCTAGGAAATTCAGACCATAGCTTTCAATACCTATGGCAAAGTTTTTTTCTTAGCTTAACTTGCATGGGTTTCAATATTTTTTGTCAGTGCAGTTTTATAAATACATGGTTTTATGGAAACTTTGTTCATCTCAATGCAGGTCATGTGGAAATATTGCTAATTATGAAAATACTAGTAAGAAACTGTTTAATGATGGTGATACAGATCTGCTCTACAGTGAACGGAAAATCCAGATCATGCTGTTACCTGAAAAAACAGTGCATATAAAACTTGTTGAGTTATCATAAAATCACAGAATAAGCTGAGTTAGAAGGGACCCACAAGGATCATCAAATCCAGCTCCTGGCCCTCCACAGGGCAGGCCCAGGAATCACACCTTGTGCCTGAGAGCATTGTCCAAACCCTTCTTGAACTCTGTCAGGCTGGTGCTGTGAGCACTTCCTTGGGGAGCTGTTCCAGTGCCCAGCCACCCTCTGAGTGGAAAACCTTTTTCTAATATCCAACCTAAACCTCCCCTGACTCAGCTGTTCTGATCTGGATTCTGTCACTGATGACCATGTTTAAAAAGGGATTAAAGTTGACTTGTTTATATTCCCAGTGCTTAATAGTCAAAAATGTCATGTTTTCAGGTTTATATTTTTTTAACCATAAATAACAAAATTTACAACTAAATCTCAAAACTGTCTTTCCTTGTACAAATAAGGATTCCATTTTAGAATGACTTTTCCCCAAAGCCTGAAAAACATCTGTATAATCTGATTTTTCTAAATGATTGTAATAGTCCTAAAAGTTCTGATGCTAAATCCTGCTTCTTAAGTATTTTTCTCCTACTTGGGGACATTTTTTCAAAACAGCTCCAAAATACTGAGTCACCCAACTCCATGTTATGTCTCACACATATTGAACTTAAAATGTCAAAACAAGATCCATGTTCCTGAAAAACAGCAAAAACAGCATATTTTTTTTTTCAAATTGTATAATTTATCAGTCTCTTTTTTTAGCCTGCAGGCAAATAATGAAAAATTTAAATTTTGTGTGCTTCTGCCTGGAAACTGCTTCACATCATCAAGGAAGAGTGAGCACATTACATGCAATGGTATGAAAGGCTAAGCTGTTGATTTCATGAGGAAAATGGTGTGGCTGTTTGAATTGCTAGGCAGAACCGAATAGCTTGCTGAGAAGTGAGGAAAGGTATTTTCCTACTTCCAACTTCCTTAATTAGATCAGCCAATAGCTGTTTTTGCTTTGGACTACATAATAACTTTGCACTGTTCTATTTATTCACATAACAGACATCTTGTTTTTTGATTCCTTTGACATGTAGTTAGACATAAGCCTCAGAAGTCATATTCGTGTGTTCTGTCAGCATAAGGGCAGATGATGTTCTAGTGAAAGAAACAGGAACTGACTTTCAAAGGTACTGAGAAGAATATCTGAAAATCAGGTACTAATAAGGAATCATGAATATAAAACTATAAAATATAAACCTAAATCAACTGCCACAGGAACTGTTTTCACTGAAATTGAAAATGTTGTGGTATGGGAGCCACAATTGCTCTATGGTATTAGCTTTATAAGGATATCTTTGATGATCTGTCAGCTCCTGAAGCTGTGAGCAACCCACAGGACACTTCTTGCTGACACCAGAGGCACATAAGGGTAATTAATGAAAATCTCCAAGTGCTGAAACAATGGAGTTAATGAGATTTTGAAATTTTGCATGCCTGAGGTCAATACCATTTATTTTGACCTTCTCCAGAGAGTTAAGAAGGCAAAACGGTTTAAAGCTGTAAGGAGTGAGAGCGCCTGACTGTGGTCTCAGGGTCACCATTTATGGTCGCAATGAGAGTGGTGAAACAGGACTCATGGACTCTGTATCAGAAGGCTTAAATATGATTTATTAAAGTTGACTCAATTTTTCAAAGCTTGGTCTATTTCTGCCCCGTGTACAGAGCGAGCTGCCTCTCCATGCTCTGTACCGAAAGAATCTCCCCAAATCCTTACCATACCAGAGAGATAACAAAGCTTCACACATTGGCTAGGAAAGAGAAACAAATCCACATCTCCCGAGACAGAGACACAGGATAGACATTGTTTATAGGACTTTGTGCTCTGCAAACTCTGCTCTCCCATGAGCATACTTTTCTGCAGGGAAATTCGTAATATGTTCATACAACACTTGACCTGTGCAGATGTGAGCATTTGGCTGTGTCTCCCAGGTGATGGAGAAAAAACAATGTAAGGTTTTAAAAAGTGGGGTTTTTTTGTAAGATACCCTTACCATGCTTTGCTTCAGGTCTGTAGAGCAATTGACACTGAAGGAAAAGACCAAGACAGGGCTAGTGATCTCTTACAAAGATCATCAATGCAAATCTCAGGGTGGGTGTGACTAAAAAACTGAGATATTCTGCAAAACCTCCATCCCTCCATCTTCCCCAGGCAGGAAGGAAGATGGGCAGGAGCTGAGAAATTACTGTGATGCTTTGCACAGGCCATGGAGAGATTTGTAAAAATATGTATTTTGTCAGCCTCCAGTTAATTTCAATATTGGTTACTTATGCTACAAAATGACAATATTATAACAGTGACAATGACAAATGCCTGAATGTTATGATAAGAATACTTTATAATCATAAAAATGACCACAAAACCTGGTTATAATAAAAGAAAAACTCCACAAGAAGGTCAGAGCATTTTACTAGGAAAAAGTGACAGCCTTAAAGTAAGTTGTTGAGAAAGTAGATGTATTTTAAGAAAATATATTAGTTTGGGCATAATTTGTTATACAAAGCTTTCAGCCAAAGATAAAATGTAACTTATCCACAGCTAAGCCTAGCTTCATAGCTCAGCTAGCAAAATAATTCCAAATGTCTTGGATTCCAAATATTCTGACCTTGAGTAATAGCTAAAGCACATTTTTTATTTCTTACACAAGTGTACTGCTTCAAGAGAAGAACATGACATTGTCACCACAGGTGCTGCGGAGTTCTGAAAATCTGAAAGGATTTTGTGGATTCTGTTTATGTGTAAGTTGTTTCCAACCCTTTGTACCCACTGAGAGTCCTGTACTGTACTGAGAACAGCCTGGAATCCCTGACAAATACCTGGTGGTGCCAACAGCTGGAGTAGGCAGAATGTGAACTCCCTGAAATGGAAAGTCATCCAAAGACAAGCTTCTTGGATCCCAACCCTCCTTTACTTCCTAGTAGCTAATTAAATATTTCCATCAAAGTGAATTAATGAAAGTAAGTTAAAAATTAATGTTGATGAAGTGCTTCACATACTCCTCTATGCAGGGTTTTGTATCTGTCCCTTATGGGCAAGAATAGCTGAACCAGATATTATTTCCACTGTGATTTTTTTATGCATTTTTGTGATGTGACAAATATCTGTTGACAGTTTGCTACAGGTTGCCCTTGTGAATCCATGGGCTTTCATGGAGCTGCAGGAAACAGCCTGCAGAGAGAAAGAGGACATGTAGAAAATGTCACTTCAGTGGGAAAATGGAATAAACTTGGTTAATTTACAGAGAAGATTTTGATGGAGCTTGTGGTAGCCTTCAAGTATATAAAAAGTCTCTGCTAAGAGAAAGAGCATTTTCTGGTACTGAATTCAAACAGTGGCCATGGTGGTCCAATTTGAGCATTGATAATACTTCTATTTATTAAGTATATTTAAACTCAACAATAAAATTCTTAGCTGAACTGGAAAATCTCCATTTGGGAATTTAAAGAATTATTTAGACACAACCTGTCAAGACTACTGTAGATGATTTGAAATGGGGCAGGGGATGGACTGTGCCACTTCTCAGAGCTGCTTTGAGCCCACTGTTTGTGTGCCTGTGGTTTTCTTCTGAAATGTCCACTCTGCAATAATATATTATCATTATCAATTAATGAACTGAAAGCCTCAGGGAATGTGGTTAAACTTTCTCACTTGTAGCAGAAGATTAACATCAGATAAGAGCTTATGGTACTTCTGTTCCTATTTCCTAGTCTATTCAGCTGTTAGTGTCATTGATGGGCTGCCTGCTGTGGGATTAAAAGCACGCAATAAAAATGCCAAAATAGTATGGGGCAAAGGACATCTCATGAAGACCTGCAATTTTCCATCACTTTGCTGTTTGATACCTCACAAAGCAGAGCCTTTAAACTGTCGGAGAAACAAATTGTTCAGTCACTTTAGTAGAAATAGAAGCATTTAAGTTATAAGCAAGAGTTTTGCTGTTACATTTATGCAGGGGTAAGTATAGAAAACATAACTTTTCTTCCTTGGGTGATAAGAGATCGACTTTCTTTGTGTAAACTACTTCTCTCCACAGCTAACAATATTAAAAAATCACCCTCACCATTACATTCACTGAATTTACTCGAGCTGGTGGCTGATTTTAGGTCAATATTATAATTAGAGTAGTATGCTACTATTTTATTTTAATCTTGTGGAGAGCTGAAGCACAGGTATATTCAAGGCTGATTAAGTCTGCAAAATTCTTTAATGAAATGCAGAGTAGATATGTATAATTTTTTTGCAATATATTTCAATTATTTCAATGGGAGGTATGTGTTACAATGTGATTTAGATTAAATATATTTTAAATGTGTTGCTATTTATTTTAATAAAGAAAACAGTACAGTCTATAAGTAATTTGAATATTTAATCATACAGAACAGGCAGCATAAATGAAGACAAGAAGGATACTAGAAAGCTGACTCAACTCTTCTATCACTTGATGTGTAAGGATGTAAGAGTCCATGGTAACTCAAAATCTCCAGGAAAAAAAACTTGTGGATGACAAAAGAAAGAGCATACCTCACCTTCTTTGTGGTGCTTGTTGAGGACTCATGCAGATTGTGTGTCTTATGGAAATGGCTGTCCTTGATTTTCCTAAAAGGACTGTTCACTGATGTGGCAAATTCTGTGCTCAACAGAGCAAATGCTGTAAGTTCAAAGTGTGTATTAAATATGTACTTATCTATTTGAAAATAGTACATCACGAATTTTAAATTGCTAGCATACACTGGGGAAACATGAAATGGTGAAGTTTTCTCCTGGAACACTGGGAAAGATTTCTGTCTTTTCTACTCGAAATACCAGCACAGAGAAGTGGTAGACAATGATGTTACATTGCTGAACACCCTTTACTTCCATCACTTGTTGCTGGAACTCTGCATGTTTTGGCAGCCCTGAATGGAATGGATTTATCAGATTCCATACCAAAAGACATGAGGCAAATGAATCCTGCAGATAACTTCATGGTTACCCCACTTCGTGGGTACCCCACGAAGACTGATACCTTGAGAAATCCAGCTGGTTTTGTTTATTGAATAAAATACCCAAAAAGTGGAATCCCTGGATTTATGCCCCATTCGCATGTACCATGTAACCACAATTTACTCCTTCTGGTGTTTAAATTTTTTGGGTTGCCTTGAAGACTACTGTTGGGTTTGTTTGTTTGTTTGGGTTGGTTTGTTTCTCTTTTTCCCCCTCTAAGAGCCAGCATTAGACAGCTGAGTTACTGGTGTACTGGTGTTCCACCTGCAGCTTTCAGCATGGGTTGATCCATTGGAAATCCACAGTGGCATTACGGAGTAACAATCCCTTCAGACTTGAACGGTTGAAGTCATGCAAAAGATTTTGTCATTTGTCATTATAATCCAATACAGCAAAACAGCTACCTTATAGGGATGAGGACGGGAAAGGCTTTTATATGATTACATCACAAGATGATAAATGAGAGCAATTTGTGTTCATTATGAGAACAGCATCCCAAAGAGAATGTTGTTATAAATTTTGTCCTGCTCTCCCTTCCTCCACTGCAAAACTAGCACAGCAGCTTAGAAATAAGCAAGATGGCTCTGAAAACAATCCAGACAGAGGAAAGCAAACCAGTGAAGATTTGTCTGCATATTACTCTAGCAAGAGCATTGAAAATAAGAAAAATAAAGGAGAAACACAGAATGATAATTGGGACAAATCCTTAAAGTTGCCCCTTTTTATTGAATAAAGAATATTTTTGTTTAGTAAAATCTTCATCCTGTGTGGAAAACAAATAACTTGTTTGTGAAGTGGAACAAAATAATATTTTGAAAATGAGACAATGAAAACATTTTATTTGATAAACTGAAGCAATTTCAATTCAAATGTAAACCCAGAACTTTTGAGTGTTTATTACAAATCTGAAAGAAAAATATTTAAACTTATAATTATTCTTAAATTTTCTTTTAAGCTAGAGATGTCAATTTGCCCCCAGCAATTTTAGGTTGACACAGCTGCATTTTCAAAAGAAACTTTTGGTGGGTAAATTTTCAATCCACTCTATAACTGAATGACTACTGAGGTCAGCAATTAGCTAATCCTATCTTCCTTTTCCCATATGTATCACTGCAGCAGCAACAGCAGACTGGAACAAAATCCTCTGATGCATTTACTTTCTGTGGCCTGCTAATGGCCAGCTATTCAGCCATGATGCCTTAGTTTGTGTTTATGTGGTCTAAATTCTAGGATTAAGACCAGCAGCATTCAGTCCTGTATCTTTATGTCCATTTAAAATGATGTTAGGAGGTCTGCTTTCCTCTTTCCACCCATATTTTTTTTCTCTCCAACACTTTAATAATCTCTTCATGCTCCCTGTATCACCTGTGACATATAGAAATTGGTCATGGAAAAAGCAATGCAAACACTCTTTGTACTGACAGAGAAAAGATCAAGGATGAGCTGAAACACCTGTGTCTCCTAAATCCTTATCGATGTGTGCTCTGAAGCTGATTGAAGCCATTGCTTGTGACTCGTCTGTGCAAGTAAAAGGGTGAATTGAATTGGTATTTTGTGGAATAGCATTAATAGTCAGCATTAATGGTCAAGAGTCTTGTGATGCCCTTAAACCCCTCCAACAGAGGGCTTTTCTGCTAAATTGAAGAGCTTAAAAATAGTGCTGAGGAGCTCTGTGAGGAGGGGGAATCATGAGAGTCCAGAGCAAATGGCAGAGCTCTAGGGATGAGGTGGCTCTGGGAAAACAGCAGAGGAGAGCAGGTTTGTGACTGCTGATCTCCTGTCAGGAGATGGTGTAGAAAAGTAAAATTCCATGTGGAAATCAGGTATTAGTTGTATGCATGCTCTTCTGTTCTGGGGCTCTGTCTGCCCCATAACAGTGATGAGAGGAGCAAGAGGGCACCAGGCTAAAGGGAATTGCAGATACTGTGTGTTCACATCAGCAGGACATCAGGAGAGTAGCCAAGTAAGATGACAGCCTGGACTGGATCTGGATACTGAAGTTTATTTAAGAACTGATGAGATTATGGCTAAGAAATCTCCCTGTCTTCAACCCCAGATTTTCTCATCTTATTACTTCCCTGACCCACTGAGGTAGGGAGTGACTGAGAGGCTAGGTGGGAATTTGGACCTTAGCCCAATTTGGACCTTAATCAGTCATGCAAAGCCATTCACTGAGGTTTATGTATTCCTCTAACTCATGGAGGTGAAGCTGGGAGACTCTTCAGTATAATGTGGCTTTAGTGTGAGATGCTTCAGGTCTTTATCTTCTTTCAGGATTATTTTTTGCTACCAGTCAAAAACTTCAGCAAATTATAATAGGTGGTTGTTACACCTGCAGCCAGAGTAGATGCTGTGGGTTTGTTAGCATTTAAAACACTGTTTTACTACACTGGTAGTAGACAATACCTATTTTAATTTTTGAATCCCTTTTGTGTATAGGTTGAAACTACTTACATGACATAGTTTATTAAACATCTACTTGTGAGAACTGTAACATCATTACTTTTACTTTATGTCAGATGTTGTGAATCTAGCCAAGCAAACCTTCTCTAATCATACTTACCACTATTGACCTAAGTGAATAAGCTCACTTTTCTATTCCCAACTATGTATTTTCTCCCAAATAAATATTTTATTGGTACCTAGCATTTTTCAGTGTTTCCCAATACTGGAAGGAGTTAATGCATAATTATTTCTTCTCATTAAAGCTTTAGCTAGTCTCAAAGTCTAGCACACCAAAATATTTTCTGTGCTATTACCACGTACGCCAATGTATATTATGAGCTATCCTCCCAATAGCAGCACTGTCAAATCTTCTATTTGACAGGTGGCAAGCAGAAAATGGTATTAATTACACTCCCATAAAACCATAGAATTGTTTAGGTTGGAAAAGACCCCTAAGATCATCAAGTCCAACCATTAGCCCAGCACTGCCAAGTCCACCACTAAAACATGTTCCCAGGTGTTTCTTCCTCTTCCATTTATTCATGCTGCAGTCATGCTGAGGGAGCAGCACCACTTTATGGGACACAGTACCATGAGAGTATTACCACAGGCACTCAGCTGAAGTACGTTTTCTGAAACATCTATCTTCCAACCTTTGAATGGAAAGTAGTCAACTCTTCATTCTCTGTCAAGCTAACCTATTTGTGAAGATGGCGAAACAACAGAAGCATCAGTGAGAAATTCCTTTAGTTCGTACTGATGGTTGGAATCTGGAGAGATAAAAATTAGTGTGTACTTCATGAAGATAAGCAACTTGTTGTGGTACTTAGCTGCTTTTTAATCTTCTTGGAAGCTATGGCTAGTGCTGTTATTTGTAAATTAATATTCTTGATATTATAAAAACATGCCTTGGAGGTAGGAGTTAGAGATCAGTAGACCCAAATTTGTAAATTGTTTCTAGGCTTAGTCTCTCATGCAGTAGAATAATTAGACTTGTGCTCCCTAACTTCTTAACTGTGTGGAGAGGAGGGAGAGAAGATTTGAACCCTGGTAAATATTTTCTGCATTTAATGCATAATCTACTGGTGTTAAAAGGAGAAAAATGTGAAACGCTTCAATATGATAACCTGAGAGATGGTAATTGATTAATTTTGCTAGGGTGAGCTCTGTGAAGACTTGGTGCTACTCTAGATTATGTACATATGAAATGTCAGTGCTGCCAAAGTTTGGGAATCCAATTTGTTCAGGTATGTGCTATTTTTCATAAACCTTAAATGCTTTGCATATAGTTACTAAAATCATTCTTGTGTGGCTTTAAGTATGTTGCTGCAAAAGTAGTGCTATTTTTTATGGCATCTCAGTGGTGTCAGGATTTTTTTCAATACTCTTCTATATATGAATATTGTATTCATCCTTTCTTATCTTACTTGCCACTCATGTCTCTGCTTTAAACTTTATAAACAGATTCATTAATATTCTTGATATTATAAAAACATGCCTTGGAGGTAGGAGTTAGAGATCAGTAGACCCAAAATTTTATCACTGTTATGTCTGGCTTCAATCAACAGCCAGTAATGTGTGACATATAAATATTTTTAGTTGTTTTTATCCTGTATTATTTTGATGTATAAATTGATATAAGTTCCAGTAAAGTTGCTTCCTGCACTGAAGAATGCCAAGTAGGCATTAAAAGCTGACAGGAGACTTCAGCATCTTACAGAAGCAGAGCAATCATTTACGAACAGATTTGGTGCGGAAAATGGCTCTAAGTCCAACTGAGACTTTCACTCCCATAAGTAAGAGAAAACCTTTCAATTAAAATAATGGGTGAGCTGTTTATCTTGTTTAAAAGAACAAAAAAGAGTTTTAGGATAAAAAAGGAAAACAGGTCCAACCTTTTGCTGAAGTCTTGAAAGGGGAAGTGGTAGCAGATGTGATGATAGAAGGTGCAGTGCAGCAGCAGAAACCAAGGGGCATGTCACATGTCAGTTGAATCAGAGTCTTCTTATGCCAGTACTGAAGCAATAAAGGCTTTCAGGAGGATGTACATATTTGTATCTCAGTGGCTGAAGGGAGAATGACAGTTCTGTGTACTGAGTAAGAAAGTACCACTGAGAGGATCAGATCCAGTGCTGGAGAAGTGTTTCTATACCTAAGTCTCCAATTCTAAGTCTTGTAAAAATAAATCATGAATTGTTTTGAAAAGAGAAGCAAAATTAAATAGCTCTCTTCAGTTCAAGTTGTAAGACATTTTTATAACGTTACTTATCCTGGAGATACTTATCCTGGTATAAAGAGTCTACCCCTGGAACCTTCTTGGTGTTACTACATTCTAAGATCAAATATAAGTTGATGGTAGAGTCTTGTGACTGACAGCTGAAAAAAGAGAACTGTGGACTGTAATTACAACTAACAATAGGCTAGATGTGATGAACAGACAATAAATATTTTTAATAAATATGCAATAAACACAATATAAGGTAAATACAATATGTATGGTTATATAATAGTATTTATATTTTTATCACCAACGTCTTTCTGCAGTCACAATCTTTTTCGTAGCCTTTTGTTTCATCTGTAGAAGACTATTTTTGCCTGTACTTGTGGGTTGTGCTTTATTACATCTGTATTGTGCTCTGTACTAGACTCTCATGACCTGTTGGGAAGCCTCAAGGGTTTGTTGCAATTTACAATAAGATAGAATTAGAGTCCAAAATAAAATCAACAAGAAACTAGCTTTAAAAGTGAAATGGTTTAACTAGCTTAATAGTGCAAGCTGGGAGCAATGCAGGAAGTAAACACCTTAGACTGAGGAGAGAAAATTAGGTTCTTTAAACTCTTTTGATTTTAATAATCTCTTTATAACACAGACAAAGCAATTTTTTAGAAAGCATGATTATTAATCTGACAATATTTCTTTAATAATCTGCCTATACTTGCCATTGCTGCCACCATCTTTCTGCTACTGTTAAATGTCACTGTCTCCAAAATGCCTTTGCTCTCTCTGCTGCATTCAATGTGCTGCCTTACTAAAGACCATTGCCTGCAATTTTGGCTGCAAAGCTCCTGGTTCAATTCCTCTCTTCCAGTAAAGAAAATGGTTGAACCATGGATTGTGACAAAGCTAATCTTAATTGGGAACTTGTGGTCAGTGCTTGCTGCCTCTCCTATCACATCTGGGGCACTGTGGCATCTGCTAGCCGCTTAACATCTCTTTTCCCTAGGAGGTCTTTGCAGTTGTCCATTTGGAAACTTTATGTAGATTAGAGCTCTTGTCTGTCTTACAACTACGGATTTTTCTCTGGAAATGTTTGTACGTTTTAGGAAGAGGTAATCACCTGCTTTCCCTCCGTTCTCTACCCTTTCAGTCTGAGTATCTTCTGTCCAATTATCACTGTCATTGATAATGTTGTGCAAGAAGGAAAACTCAGGCTGGAAAATGTAAGAGGCGTATAAGACTCAGCGCTTGACCTTACACGGAGCAAGAGATGAGCACTGGATCAGAGCAGCTTCAAGAGGGAAAGCTCACTGTGCAGAAGGGAAGGGTGGAAGGCTTGGCCTTGAACAGAGTCCCATGGGAACAGAAGCCATTTCTGCTGGACTCCCTGTCTAAACTGGGTGACAAGTGCCTCTCAGAAGGGCCTTCATCCCTGGGGATTGCTGCTGCTTTGTGCTCTCCCTTTTATTTTAGCTCATCACAATTTTTGATGTATTCTGTCAGCTGTGTTCTTTAAAAGCTCCTGGAGATGTCTTACAGCATTATCTCCTTCACTCAGCACAGTTTACATCTTTCTTTGGCATTTCTTCAGTAGCTTGACAACACAGTTGTCAGAACATATCACTCTGCAGATCCATCTTTTTAATGTCTAGCTTTATGTATGCACACATACACACACATACATATTCAAGATTTTGATAAGTATCCCCCAATGTCTTATTAATAAAATCACAAAACAATATGTGGTTAAGCAGTAAATGCAGGCCTAGGAAGGAAACAATGTCCATAATCAGAGTATTAGCTCTGTTTTCATAAGGGAGAAATAGAAGAACCCTCACCTCACGAAAAAGTTAGGAATAGACCCAAGCATCAGTTCAAGTCACTGGTCATGCATGTGTGTAATGACTTTTCTCTGTACTACATTTAATGTACAAAGTATTTTTAGAGAGGTGACAGATTTACCATTTGAGCATCCTCTATTAGTAGATTAAGGTCCCATTGTGTGAAGCATTGTAAATATATATCATAAAAGAGTGTTGCTCCTCTGCCCTGAGGACTTTACTGCCCACAGAGCCAAACAAAGGGCTGCAGAAAGGAAATAAGTGTTTAAATGGAAAAGCAAAAATATCTCTGATCCAAGCCTTTTCTCTGAGTTGCTAATGAACTCAGTCTTTCTCATTTCCCACATTAATTTATTCAGAAGGATGAGAAAGTGTCCTGTTACAGGGTGGTGAACTTCTGGGAGATAGTGTTTGGGAAGATTGGTTAGTAAATTGCCTTCTGGTCACTGGAAGACAGAAATCCTTTACTAGAACTGGACCAGACTTTTGTGACTGAGTAGCACCTATAGGGATGTATCTACATTATCTGCAATAACATCTGATAATTCTGCAAGTTTTACAGTCACCCCTTGGAAGCCTAATGAAGAGGTTATCTAGGGGTTATCAGCTCCCCTAAATGTTTCATTACTCTACAGGAAGCTGTTGGTGTTAAGCAACCCAAACTCCTAACCTTGTAACACTGCCAAATTTCAACGGACCACACTGGGACTCATGGTGTTACAAGGTCTTTAGAGACCAGAAAACACTTGAGAAAGAAAAAAACAAGAGCAACAAATCCACTGAGAGCACATGGAAATGGCCTTTAGGTAAGTTACCTTTCTACTTCAGTATTACTGTTACATAGTTCTGTTAGCTGTACTTTGCATAGTCTTAGAATACTATGAAATATTTTACGCATTCTGTACTTTACCCCACTGCTAATGCCTTCTCTCCGGTCTCACGGAAAATATTCAAATTATTTAGATATTTCACATTGTAGAACATAACAGTACAGTGCAATATGTGTGGACACCCTTGGGAAAAGGATTTTAATATTACTTTTAGAATCACGAATTATTCATGGAGTGCAAATAACAAACTGGTGGAGAGAGCAATCTGTGGTAAAAGCACTTACCTTTTCTTAACATTTTCCAATGTAGTTGGCATTGACAGATCATCAGACCTTTAGTGCATTATTTATTAAATGTTTTAGCATAACTTTTAAATATTCAGTGAGCACTTAGCCCACAAAACACACGGCTGAATGAAGATGCAGTGATGCTGATGATGGAAGCCTGTTCCACAGTTTCCTCTAAACTACTGGTACACGCAGTTTGTGTTTTAATAGGGACTATTTTTCTCTTGCTTGTATTACTGATTCCATCCTTTTGGGAATTGTGACTTATGCATCACTGTGTTGAGAATGCAATCCAGTATTTTATGGACTGCTGTGCATGGCTTTACTGTATTTAACTGTGAAGATTAGAAGACATTGAAAGGGTTGCACTGGTTAATGTACCAAAACTAAAGTTGATGGAAATGCATTTTGTAGACTAATTTATGGTTTTCTAGAAAAGTAAAATGTGAAGAGCCAACAATTTCAGTAATTTAAAACAATGAAGTACACAAGAAAATAAGCAAAAGCAGAACACATCCTTCAGTGAGTGCTCTGTTTGCTCATTCAGTTTGTCCCAGCACACTGAAATGAATAGAGTGTATATTTCTGAGAACATAATCTCCTTAATTTAATCTGTCTCTGGTTCTTCAATGGTTCTTCAGTGTTTTATGGCATTTAGAGATTGTGCCAGAGCAATATTTCAGAACAGCTTCAAAACTTTAGGAGACCAAGACCCTAACTTTACTTTTTTTCTACTTTTTGGTGTTTGTTTTTTAGTAAATAACCCATTTCCTCCATTTCCCAACTAGATTCCTTTTTTGAGGAACAACAATAACTATTTCACTTCAGATTTAATTCTGACACCAGTATGATATGGACTGTGTGACCATCAACTTATGACAAGCCCAAAAGGCTGATAGGGAGCATTAGAGAGGAGATGCAACCTAGAAAAGAAATCTCAGTGTAGTGAGGTTGTTTCCTTTCGTGAGTATAAACACTATTGTAGCCTGAGCCTCCAGTAATGACCAATTCAATTCCTAGCTGAAGAGAAGGTAACACCAGGGCTGCATGGGATGGGAGAAAGCTTTGGGCTGAAGTGGTTGATGTGCCTGATAGTGAGGCATGTTTGAGGGGTGCACGTCCTCATCCCAGCTGCTTTCATCAGTCACACTGAGTTACCTTCCACTAGGGAACCTCCTACCTCCTGGCTGGTACAATCAGACCTGGTGTGCTGCAGCCTGGGAAATTAGGAGCCCTGACTCTCAAGAACCAGTTACTCTATTTAATTGTTGGTAGAGAAGGCACTGGAGAGAACTCTCTGTACCCAGGGCATTTTTTGCTATTGCATCAGGGGCAATCAGCTTTACATGATCTTTAGCAGGCCAGCATAAGAAGGATAATGAATAAACAAACTCCCACAGAGAAGCAATACTCTCAGAAATTCTGTAAAACAGTGTTGTGGGTCTTCCTTTATCATAAAATTTGCACTTTGGGGTTTGAGTCCAAAATGTCGTTTCTAAGAGGATGCATGCCAAAATCAAGGAACAAAGTACTTTACTGTTGCTGAACCTCATCTTAAAGTCAGAATTCTTCAAAGCTTTTCTTTTCTTTCTGCTGAGCATGGCAGATGTCAAGATCTTGTTAAAAAAAATCTCAGTGATTCAGATGGACATCTTGTTAACATAACCTGCATCATTTAATCTCTTGAGAGAGTCCTTGAAGTGTGGCCATCATACAGTGTATAAACCAATCCCGTTTTAAATAAAGCCAGTGAAAAATGCCACAATTTTATTTTCAAGAAAAATTCTGTACCTAATCATTGCGTGGAAATAAAAAAATCATGGGGTTGAAAGGCTTTAAGAGGTCATTTAGTCCATGCAATTGCAAAAATGTGGTCATAAATATAGACACAGTCCCTAACAAATTTTAATCTATTCAGTCTTAAAATCTCCAAAGAAGAAAATTCCTCAAAGCTGCTGCATATATATATTTATGTATGTATCTATATATACATATACTTTTTAGGTGTACGTAGTCCAGTGTAAAACTGTATTTATCATTAAAAACTTTTGCAGAAGCTAACTGTAATCTCCTTTAAGTCCAATTAGTTTCTTCCTGTCATATCCCCAGTAAATTTGAAAAAAAAACTGTAAGAATTTTCTCTACAAAACCTTTTCAAATGTTAGAAGGGAATTAGTGTGCTTTCCTTCCCTTTCTCTTTCCCAGGCTGAGGAAGGTCCTCCAGTCTTTTCTCCCAAGCTGTGTTTTTCAAGCCTGTTATAATTCTTCCTTTTCTCCTACAAAACAGGCTCCAGAGATGTGTCCTACATAACACTGAGTAGGACAAACCAATGACTTCTACTGTGTTTGGGTGTGTCAGTCCTGTTAATACTACAGGGTTTTTGATGCTTTGATGGGACCATTGTACTGTGGAAGAAAACCCCAAATCAGCTCTTACTGGAGCTCCCACATTTTCTGTAGCAGATCTGTTAGCATCAGCTTGGGTAGCACCTCAAACAGGAGGATTTGATCAGCCTTACCATGTTGAAAAATTCTGGTTTGCTTTTTTGTAATATTTTCAAAACCATTTCAAGACCTTTTTTAGTGTGTATGTCTGTCTTATCAAAATTAACTGCATCCACAACCCCTATTTATTATGAATACAGAAGAAAAGATGATATGACCTATATTTCCCTGAGCTTTTCAGCATTATTTACTCTTATTTCCTCTTTTATATGAGTCAATCAATATTTTCAGATGTTTAGAAAATACCTAATACAGCTATTTTGGTGTCCTATAATGATTTCCATTCTTTTCCCCCAGTGGAATGATATAATATTATACTTTTATCATAGTTGTACTTTTTTTTTCGATTTCCAAGTTCTTCAACCAACAACCAATGTGTTGTTCCCTCATGTTGTCTTTCAATCTCTTCCTGTTCTTTCAGTTTTTGAAGTCTCCTTTTTTATTGGTGGCCTACTATTTTAGTTTCCTATTCTGCTTCTTCGTATATTTAGCTTTTTTATCGATAGCAACACACTCTCTCCACCTTGGCTGCTTGCAACACCTTGCCAATAATTTTTGTGTCAAAAGAACGAGAACAGCAGAAAAAAGTTCTTATTTCTCAATAAAAATAAATATGTAAATACACACAAATATAAATATCTATAAAATTATAATAAATATAAAAAATCAAACAACTGTAAATAAAATATAATAAACCCCTCCCACCTATGAATCTGTGTAGCTGTGCCCCATATAATTTCTGCCCTAAATTTTTAAATTCTGTGTACCACCCTGTACAAGGGTCTCTGCTGACAACGTGCATATATTGTGTAGATGCTTCCAGACAGCTCTGGGAGTTTTGATAACCAGGTTGGAGTAGCTGGAATCATTGTGCAGGCTGGCATTTGGATTTGGAAGGCAGTTGGGACTCAAGAGGAATGCAAAGGAAGATGACATAAAAAATGAGGGAAGCCAATGCCAGCTATCCTTGAATGCTACTCCTGTCACCTATTCCTCTCACCATATCTCCTGCTGCATCCAATAGAAAGCAAGGACCCTATCTGGAGTCTCAAAGCCTGACCAGCAGGCAGGGTGATGCATGAGGAAGGTAGGAAATAACAGCAGAAAAAGTTGGACAAAGTCACAGCACTCAGAGCCAGTCAGCCTTGAGGTGACTCTGCCTAAGCAATTAATTTAAACCAAGCATGTTAGCAGTACCAGATGGCCTTTGAACAAGAGGAAAAGGTTTTACTGGAACACACACTCCAACATGGAACATTTTAAACTAGGGAAAGCTCAGGCTGAATCAGAATATGAATAGGAAGGGGATGCACAGTCAAGTTCCTCTGTGCCTTTGTGAGATGGATCCTCACCTCCAGGCTGTTCCCGGGCCAGAGGCTGAATGAGTGTGATGCAGCAGCCCTTTGATGCAACAAATGCCACAGAGTTCTTACCCTAGGCCCTGAGGACATACATGCCTTTCTTCCCATGTATAGTACCTGCCTCTTTACTGTCTCCCTGCTCTGCCTAGGACTCTTCCAGTTCCCGCCTCTGCCTCTCCTGCTTGCTCTCCTGCCTGCCTCACCCCTGTGTGTGTGTTCCTCCACCAGATGGGAGCTTGATTGCTTCCAGGAAAAGAGGAATCTCTCCTGTCTTTTGAGCCGAAGCCAGCTTTCCTCCTCTCTGCCCATGCATGGCATTTTGGCAGAATGGGTGCAGAGCAGATGCTCTCCTAAGCTCAGCTGAGTGCAGGACATAGAGGAGACACTGTCCCTCCTCTCCAGCAGGAAATCTCTCATAGCAAGGCAGGTGTTGTGTGCAGCTATGCACCAGGTAGCCAGGCAGTTACAGAGTGGATTTGTCACCCTAACAAGCATTCCATTAGCGGCTGAAGGGGCACAGATGTCTTACACATCACCAGAGCAATGTCCCCAGTGTCTCCTGCCTGTTGGCCTGAGTAAGGTGTCCCTTGCTCACTGGCTGGCCAGGCAGTATTCACATACATGGTTGTTGGCCAGCTGGCTGCTGCCATCCCCTCATCATTTGGTACCTACTACTGGTTTTATGGTGCCATTTATCAAATTTGACTGAAAGTGGCTAGTGAACTCAAAAACTGCTGAGAAGGAGGGACTGATAGACAGCTCAACAGATGAATGGGCAGATGGACAGTAAGTGTCACAGCTTAAGCCTCCCTTTCACAGCAAGTCAATCTGAAAATAATGCAGAGTGAGACAAATGATTCCTTTTCCCTCCACCTAGAGACATTAATCAAAATGAACACTTATGAAAACGTCACATTTTTTTTGGTATTTTTTCTGCAGACTGAAAAATAACAAATGAAAGATATTTCAAGCCAGAGTGATGCATTAGTTTACAAGGAAGTGGATGAGTTGCCTCTGAGTTGCCACAAAATATATCTTTGCATTGTGCATGATCCCAGTGCAAACTACTGAGAAAACTGCCTTCTTACCACTGTAGCACTTGCCACTCTACTTCTACTTCTGCCTGGGAGAATTTCAGTTTATCCCTGACAGTGAGGCAGGGAGTAGAGAAGAGGGTTGGGTGAATGATCAGAAGTATTTGGAGAAAAAAAAATATAATTTAAGTGTAAAAATCCAGATTCCTTGAAGGTTAAATGAAAATATCTGTGACCTAACACAATGGGTTTGGTACACCAGCATGCAGGTAGCTTGACTGTATTCCTGATTTAGGTATGTGTGCCGTGCCTAAATGCCAAAAGCAATAATTAAAATTCAAATAAAGATTCTGGTCTTATCTAACAGGAATGATTCACCAGCAGCTGTGGGACCTGTCAGAGAAGATTGATGGAGAACTTTCGAAGACCCTGAAGTGCCCTGACACTGTACAAAGGATAGACTAAGACCTTTCATCTGAGGCAAGGGGAAATACATTACATACTGCTCATCTATTTTTATTGATTGCTTTAATCTATGGAAGTTTTAGGTCTATTTTGAACTCCAGGATTAAAAATAACTGCCCTTATCAAAGATAAAGGTTTATCAGATACAAAAATTGCTGTCCATTCAGCCAGTATGGTTAATTCCACATTCCTTTCTTCTTTCCTCTAGTGAGTTTTCTGCAATACAGGAAAGTCAATAAAGACAGAAAAATCTTTTGTTTCAGGATATCTTCTAGCAGCATGAGGTTAGGAACCTGCTGCTCAGCCCTGGGAGAGGGGAATGCATCAGCTCACTGCTGGGGAATGCATCAGCTCACTGCTTGGTGAAACACAGAATGCTGGTCATGCTGACTACTTGAGGTATCAAATCTCTAGTATAAAAATAATCATAGGGAGAAGAGGTTGCAGCACTTGGTTTTTTCTCTCACAAGAACCCAAGTGAATAGGTACAGGCTACTTATACATGGGATCAAAGGCAAAATCAATCACGGTAACATTATTGATTGAAGCTGTCTTCACAGTCATCTTTCACTGGCCTTTTCTGTGTAACCTTTAGACATCAAAGGCTGGTCACACATGGAAATGGGCTGCCACAAGCCCTTTATAAAGCTCTCTTAGTATAAAATTTGTAATCCTGTGGAAATCTTTGTTGGTAGGTAGCGAAAGCATAAGAGGGGAGAAAAAGCTTTACTTGTTATGCTCTTTCAAAATAAAATCTCTGTTAATACATGCTATTTCCTAGGAGAGCACCCTTCCAAGGCCATCAGCCTGGAAAAGACAACATTACTTCAGTCACAGCTGCTCATAATTCTTTGCTAAAGAGAGATTTTCGTGTAGTGTGTGCTGACAACTGAAACCAGCAGTACTTATTAATCATGGGCTATTTTTTTCTCTGAACTCCGCTTCTCTGTTACCATATTTCTTTCCATCTCCTCTCTTTAATTTTCATCCATCACCACCTATTCTTATTTCCCCAAGTCATTTGATGTACGGCATTCCGATAAATCTTTGCTGAAAGGACAAAACTCACAGTGCCCCACAGATTCCTGCTGCAGTTTGCAGGGCCTTCTTTTTGCAAGCACAAACATGGTGATGGAATGGGCCATCTTATATCTTGTTTCACTGCTCCTAGGCCAGGAAACGAGCAGGGTTTGCTGCACCCACTGCAGGCCTCCTCATCTCTGTTGGTCTCACTCTTGCCCGGTGTCTGTGTAGGATGTAAGACACTCACAATCACCTGTCCAGTTATTCATGCACAGATTTCATGGCAACAGATGAAAGGGAGGATGGTAATAAGCACTTCTTCCTTTCCTTCCTTCAAGAGCTGAATATTGCAGAAATATTCTGCAATATTCACCACACTGGTGATGAAACTCCATGTTTTTACCAGCATGACCCAGTTTGATCTCCCAAACTTTCAGAATGTTTATAGAAAGTGCATAAAATTACTTCAGATGACAGGAAGAGATTTTATGTCAAAAAGGAAGGAAGAGGTACATTGTTTTACCTGTAATTTGAGTGTATTTCCTGTGGGAATCATTGACAGGCAAGAAACATTGACGCTCTTGGGGCTATTTTCAGTCATTTGTTTTGAACTAGAACATTTTGGACTTGATGCAAAATCTATTGACTTTATTTGAAGAAGTGTTATAGATCTCAATGAGCTTTCAACCAGATATTTCAGTGTTGTGAAAACAGGGAATGTCTAAAGTTCCTTGTGCAGGCCGCCCAATATTTGCTCCAGAGGGGGAATTAATAATGTTAAAAGCTCAGACAAAATTTAACAGAGGATGAGCTGGAAATAAAGAAGCATCAGCTCCTATCACCTTTGGTTCCTGCTGAAAAGAACAACTATTTCCTATTTTCTTCTTCCATTTTTCCCCCTCTTATTTCCAACCTAACATGTTTCTCATCAGTTATAGAAAATTAGTTACAGAAACATATTGCTGAAAATCACAGGATTATTTCTCATTTACTTCCCTGAAAAACCTTCAAACTGTAAGAGAGAATAGGGGGACAAGATGTCAAACTAGATTTCCTTATCTTTGTCTGAATGAAAAATGTTCTGATTTTTTGCTAAACCCCTCAAAACCAGAAAAGAAACTTGTGAAATACTCAATGAATGAAATCAATTAATCTTCAGAAATCTGAAATAAATTTTTGACAAGATGGTTCATACTGTCAAATTTTCAGAAAAATTTACTCTTCATTGTGAAATTCAGCCAAAAATACAGGACACCTCCTGTGGAAAAAAGCCTTTGTCACAACATGTATTGAAGCAAGAAAAGTCCGAGTTAAATGTCCTGATGTTTAAAGAGAATTAAGTCTGCACAGCAGAAGAGGTTAGTGAAGGAGAATGAAAATTCCCATAGGAAGCTGACAGAGTAAAATAAACCTCTTTCCTATCTTTTCATCATACCTGGAGCTGTTTAAAGACACAGGAAGCAATCCACAAAACAAACAGAGTGTCCTCAAGAGTTCTTTGTTCGCATTACTGTAGTCTAAGTCATTTGAGAACAGATGCAAATTTTACATATGCTTTCATTCATCCTCATGGAATCAGTTTTATTAACTATTTTATTAACTACTAACTATTGCTCTTGTTCTAATTTTAAAATCTTCCATGGATTTGCCTTTGCTCATCTTTTGCATCTCTCTTTCCCAGCCTTTTTCCTGTTCCACTCCAGACCATGCCATACTACAGTGGGGCTGCCTTTCCCTGCAGCTTGTGCTTCATGGAGTGTGTACACCACTTTAGTATCTCACTGATAACCCCTTGTGAGGTCCCCAGCTGCCACATCTTTGCTGCTGCACTGCTGCCTCAGTGTTATCAATTTCTTAACATTTATTTTTTTTAGCTTGGGAAATCAATGTGAATGAGTTTATGCTTCAGATGAAATGGCACTGTATTGCTCAAGTATTAATATATCTTCCTATTTGGTTTAAGAGGCAAATCTGCTTGAGCAGTATGATGAAATGTACTTAGAAGGAGGCTTGAATGCAAAATTGAAAGTGTAGGATAATACTTAAGAAAAAGAAGGTAATCTGAATGCAGGAGACAAGGGTTTTAAAAGAAAGAACTTCTTAGGCTATTTGATACTAGAGGTAATAAAGCACAAGAAACAAACTCTCATGTTGCATTATTTTAAATGACAATAGTAAGAGATAAAGAAAATGCATATGTTGTCTGGAGGAAGGATGAACAGTCAGAGGAGTCAATAACAGACACAGAATTTCAGTTGCATCATCACCTTATGAGCACTTCCAACTTATTCTTAAAACATAAAAATGAAACAGATACTTCTTCCCAGCCCCCACTACTCACAGGTCTGGTTGTGGAAATTTGTGTATGAATCCTAATTCCCTTCTGAAACTTCAATTTTCTTTATTTTTCACACCATATTTCTAAGGAGGGTCTAGGGTGGGTGCTTTTGTCAAGCCAGTATTTGCAGCCATAGTATGGTGAAACTCTGGCCACTACATCTAAAATAAGAGAGTTGCACATGGAACAGCTCTCTCTGACTGGTATGGTTTGTTTGAAGTCAGTAATTGTCATTTGGGAAAAGAAAAGAAAATGTCTCTGCCTTTTGTTTCAGCCTTTATTTTGCAGAAGAAAAGTTATTTGTGTTGGGGAGCTACTAGAGCTAAGGTGCAAATGGAACAGCATATCCCGGGGTCCTCAGCTGCATTTAACTTCCTTTGTTATGCAGAACCTCCACTTTCAAGATACATACACAAACTTTAGGATAAAATCCAGCACATTCCTCAAATTTTGTTATACTTGAATCCTCTTCAATCTCATAAATTCCCACAGAGTGTTCCTTTTGCTCTTTTTAAAAGATTTTAACCACTCCTCCATATTTGTGTTCAAAGATGTGTGTTTTACTAAGGGCTTGACCAGAGGATGTGTGGGGGTCTTCTAGGAAGAGTGAAGGAACTAAAATTTTGTAACATTCTAGAAGATCTAATTTTGGATTTATTTCAAGGACTTGCAGAAGAATTTTGTATAATGTGGAAAAAAGCCTGTTCGTGTTCTGGAACACAGAAAGGGGAAATGTATTTTAATTGTGGAATAGGATACACCACTAAAACCAGTCTTCCTGTTAATTTTTTGTAATGCAGAGTTATGAAGGGTGCTGAGACAAGTTATCACAGCTAAAGTTTGGGCCTAATTGATGCAAATTTTTACCTGCAGGACTACATCATCAGAGAAATTATATCTTGTTGATTTTCATGTTTCTTTTTCATCCATCTTCACATCCTGCAGCATTTTTGCTCATAAATTAAACACCAAACTGGTGTTTGTTCAGCAAGGGAAACATGATCAAGAGTAAATGATTGTTTTGGGTGGCCAAAAATCCAGAGGAAAGAGAATGGAAAACTTCAGGCACAGCTGTAATCAAAAACCTGATTGTCTAGAAATGAGATAATTTCAAATGAAGCTCATCTATCTCCATTCATTGTGAATTATGTCACCCAGATCCTACTACTTTATAAGGTGATAGTATGGCTTAATCTACAGTGTTTTGAAAGGCAAGACGAAAATTTTATTGGCTAATTTTTCTTGGACAATATTGACTCCCAGCTAAAGGGGTTTGGCTATGATGTGGGCAGCAGGGAAAGCTTGTGGATCCCTGTTGTGTCCTGAGGCTGGGCAACCTATGAGGAAATTGCTGTTGGTCAGGGTAGTAGTGCTTTCCACCCAAGTTCAGAGAAATTCTATCAACTGTCTTCTAGCCCAGGTGATCTGAAATCAGCTATGGACAAACCTGCAGGTAATGAAACTGCTCTGTGTTGAGTAGAATATAAAGCATATTTCTCCTCAAAGAGAATCTGTTGTACAGGTACAGAAGTGGATGCCCATGTTCTGCTTCAGGAAAAGCCATAAAGCTATCTAGAGAAATGGGTGTTATTTTAATATACTATATTAATGAATCCCTAGAAGTATGGAGTTTTCACCATTTTTCAGCAGTCTCAAGCTGGCATTGATTGTTCCATGCTTATGAATGTACATTTTATCCCAACATCATGTGGAGAGTGCGGCGAATTCCCTGTGCCAAACCAGAGGTGTGGAAAGTTTACGAATAGCAGAGCTGTCTCTGTAATCCTCCTGTGTTTTGAGATCTAGCAGTGACTCCATGGGGCAGGGACGGTTCTGAGAAATGAACATCACCATCTCCTCAGGGCTCTTTTGAGCCCAAACAAGCCTCCATGATTTTGGTTTCCTTGACAGCCTCAGAGTGGGATTGTCTGCCTGGACTTGGATACCTGGGCAGGTATTTTGGGCTGATTTATTCCCTTTACCACACAATATATGTCTGGCTTTGCTGAAATGAATGATGGCTGTTTAAGGTGATCTTTGCTGAATAGGAGAAATGTTTTTCAGTGCATCAAGCAGCTGTAGAAATACGGCACTAAAATAAGAGAAAAAACTATGAACATTAGAAGTGTAAATTGGTAGTGATAGTCTTTATTATCCCTTCAGACACTAATAGCAATTTTATTAAACAACTTCTTCAGTTGCCTGATTGCATGAAGCACAGCAATTAGGAACTAGGTAAGATTCATTGCACAAACAAAAATCTCAGGGAAATTATTTGTTTACTGTTTTCAGCATCTTTACAGAGCATAGCAATATTTTCAGTAGAGCTGAAATATGTAATATGAAAACCAGTGTCAGGGAGAAGACAAGTTCACACTGTTCTGAATATGCACTTGTTGCAACTTAAAATGTAGTCAAGCTAATTTTTAATTTGTAGGCATCTGTTCAGGGCTTGTGATTGTCAAGAAAAAGATTCTAATGAAGGTATGTGCACACCTAAAAATCACCAACAAGGAGAATGTCAAGGAGATATGAAAACAAACCTCCTAACAAGCTTCTTCATTTTGTAGTAAACAAGATGCAAAAAAACCCCAAAAAATTCCAAAGCCAGTAAGAGGCCTGAACTTCAGATGTGCTGCTTTGAGTAACAAGAACTGTGTTCAGCAGTGGTTTAAACTTCCCTAACCATGAGTGCTCACATGTCAGCATGGAGGAACAGAATCCAGAAGGATGCTGTAACCAGCAGCAGCAGGTAGTATGTGCTTGGACCTGATCCTCAGCAGCAGGTTGTCCTGGAGAGCAGGTTTGGCCCAGGTGAGCTGAGAGCAGTACTCACTGCTCCTCTTTGCTGCCATCAGGCAGGACGTCCTCTGCTTTTCACCCATCCCATGTCCATCATGTTTGCATCAGTTTTAAGTTGTCTGAGGATCACCTTATTTGGTGACCTTAGTGATTGATCAGTGTCTATCATGGTGGTGCTTGTTCTTCACCTGCTCCCAGCCAAGAGTGGAAGAAACTCCAGTGAAGTTAATAGGAACAATGGGTTTTGCAGAGATTGAGCTCAGAGAGGCTCTCAAATAAAATAGCTTTGAGAGGGAGCAGAGGGAAATTCAGACTGAGGGTTACTTTGGCAGTGTGGGAAAACAGGCTTCTGCAATTAGTTCCTAATGAATTATAATAAACATAGGACAATATCTCCCTAGCTTTACAAATTGAAGGAGTAATTAAATCTGGAATAAGCCACAGTTGAAATTCTGACTTAAATGCAAGGAATTATTTATTTTGTGAAGGTTGAGCTATGTCAGACTGTGGCTGTCTTAGTGACCAAGGAAATGGTCATTAAATGAGCTAATAATAGCAGAAAGGGCAAGGGAATCGTATTTCCTTTCAAAATATACTAGGAATAATGTGTTGGTGAGTCTTATGTTAGAACCAATTAAATGAGAAAAGATAATTAAGAATAAAAAACCTAAAGAGGATGCTCTCTTGGAGGATATCACCAGGATTTCCATGGTAGAAACTTATTCCTGGTTGACCTCTTTTAATTCTCCAGAACTGCTTAGAAAAATAATAAAGAATGAAGAATTAAGCTTCCAAAAATCCTTGATCAAGGGTTTTCAAAAAAAGTAATTCAATATTTTTATGATGCATAAGGTGAGATGTAAATTTTTCCTGCTGGATTAAGAGCCTCTACTGAGCTGTTGAAATATAAGGAAATGTTCAGGGAAAAACTAAAGCAATAGTTTATACCGTCAACACTAAGCAGAAGAGAAGCAACTTGTATCAGCAAGAGGAGCTTTCTGTCTTCCTCTCTCTAATTGCATCACATCCTTGTTACATTGGGGAAATTGATTACACCTGTTCTGTAATTACTTGCAATATTTGCAATTTTCACACTTCCAATTATCAAATGATGTCTACAGCTGTTTTTATCTCAGGCGAACTACATCTCTGAACTGAATTTATTCATGCTGCTTATGTACCTGAGGCAACAGCATTCTGGAAAATTTGAGCTGTAATTTATTTTTATTTTTATATTTTTATATTTTTATTTTTATTTTTATTTTTATTTTTATTTTTATTTTTATTTTTATTTTTATTTTTATTTTTATTTTTATTTTT